>JAVQJG010274597.1:0-37650 GCA_036024015.1 Craterocephalus amniculus
TTCAGTTGATTTGTAATGAATACACAATGTATGACATTTCATGTTTTTTAATTGCATTACAGGAAATAAAGAACTTTATCACAATATTCTAATTTTCTGAGACAGACCTGTATATCTAATTATAACAATATAAAAGACTTTCTTCATTTTTCATCCAAGAAAATCTAGCTATAAAGAGTATCATTACCAATATATCATTTTTTAAGCTTAAGGAGTAAGGAGTAATTTCTTGTTTTCAGGCTCTCACATACCAGCTTCATCATTTCTCCTGGCAGTGCAGGGCACATTCCATCAACCAGGCAGAGGGTTGGGTTTACAGAAGCTATGCTTTTATTCACATTCGTAATAATAATATCATCATATATGTATTTTGTGCTTTCTCTCAGGCTCAAAGGAATGAGAGGGAGTCAATCAGGCAGAAACTTGCTTTTGGCAGTTTCTATGACGACGAGCCAGTCATCTACACCAGCTGCAGCAAGAACGGCCCATCCTCCCGGTGGGTTTGATTTGTATCTGTTAGGATGTGTCTGATCAATGCAGCTTCTTAAAGACTGACACCAGTATTATTGTGTTATATGTATCTGCTTTCCGGCAGCAGCGGCTGCAGATCTTGCCAGGAGAACAGATATTTGGATCTTTTCTCTTTAGTTCCAAGTCTGATTGTGGTCCTGCTTTAATGAATTTGCTACCGGTGTGATGACAGCTGTCTGGATGTTAACACCAGTGAAACGAAGGATATGATTGTTGGTTTCACAAGGCGTCATTCATGGTGAACATGTTCAGGTTGTTGAGTCTTATAAATGCCTAAGTATTTGGATTTTAAATTGAAATCCATCCATCCATTTTCTGTACCGCTTAATCCAATTGGGTCGCGGGTGGGCTGGAGCCTATCTAGCCTATCTAGAGTGCCCAATTAACCTAGCATGCATGTCTTTGGACAGTGGGAGGAAGCCACAGTGTCAAACCCCTCCTCAGCCGGAATCAGACGCCCCCTCTGATCAAAAATAACTGCAGTCAAACTGGGAAATGCGATTTCACTCTTGGAGTCTCAGTTTAAAAGATAGGGCCTCACAATCATCAAGCAATTACATTAACTCTAATGAATTAGTGAATATTTTAATCACTGTTGCTGTGCTTCCTTGAGTTTTAACAATTTTCTTAGGTTTTATTCCTAGCTGAACAGAGAAACTGCAATGTGCAGTTGTTTCAATTCAGCTTTTACATACATAATATAATACAATAATATGATATTTAAGGCTTTAAAAACAATCCAGTTTAAAATGATTGGTTGATATCTAAGGATTGAATAGCACTTTACAATATAAACCTGATAGCAAACAGACATCCATCATACTGGCAAACTGATACACCAATATCAGCATGTGCCTAAGTTTAAAAAAGATTAATAATAATAATAATCACATACTTTACAATATCCATACACACAAACACACACAGCTGGCTGAAAGAGTGATCATCTGAAGTCTCTCTTCGGGCAGAAGGCTGCAGTCCATTAAGACCAAAACCTCACACCACAGAAAAAGAGTTTCTTCCCGCCTGCTGTTGGACTTATCAAAGTTTCTCAAACCATTGCGCACTGTTACAAATTCTTATCACCAAGTTTCATTACCACCAGATAGTTATTGTTTAGACCAGTTAGACAGACAGATAAATGGATAGATAGACAAACGGACAGATAAAATATATATAATATATATAGGCTATAAAAATCTAAAATATCTCAATCAACCCAAATCAGGCTGCAGCCTCTCAGCCAGGAGAGGGAGCTATTTGGAGCTTCCACTAACTGGTAGCATACTGTTTTTGAATATATCAGTGTTAATCTTTGGTAGAAATGGCAGTAAATGACAGCACCTACCCCAATAGAAATCTGTGTGGAAATGGTTTCTAATGTATGTTTATGGAGAGCAATGCATAGTTTAACAAGAGCTGTCAGGAAAAGGTCAAAATGTCTCTTAATCTTTTCATAGGGAACAGAGGTGGAGGTTGAATGAGTTATTTAGATCAGACTGAAAGTAAAAGGATCTCTGTAAAAGTCATATTCGGGTCTACATCACTCCAAGCAGAAATATGAATAGCCTGCAGTCATCGGGAAAACAAAGAAACATGTATGAAAAGAGCCGGGATCAGCTATGTGGCATGGTGGTTAACCTCTGTTACGTGACAACTCGATGAGAGAGAAACTTTTCCTTGTAGCGTGTAGTTTAGACATCAAGATTCTCTGCTCAAATGAAGCCACACGTTTCCCAAAAATGGGAACAATGCCATCATATTGTTCCATTTGGAAAAAAAGTATAAGCTATGTCCATAGGCTACATGTTGCCTCTCCTCCTGCTTAAGCAGGTTTTACTGTTTGTAGCTGTGGAGCATTTTGACTAAAATGCAACACAGAAAGTCTATTTTTCATAACTTTATGTTTTAAATCACAAGGCAAACATAAGTGAGAATGACATGGAGTAGGTTTCAATTCAAATTAAATGAAGCGTTCCCTCAACTCCACCCCCTAACTTTGATATTTCACCTTTGTAATTGAGGTTTTAGATGTGTTGCACTAAAACAGAGACAAGAAGCAAACTAATCACACCTACAGAAAAAATGTTTCTGCTTTGTCAATGCAGCTCTGACCACAGTAGCTCGGCCTCCTTGACTTCGTCATCAGCCTTTACACTATATCAAACGGAGGGGCTGCCCCCCCAGTCCCCACCCCCTCGCCATACTGGGTGAGGAAGTATAGTTCTAGCCTCTGAAAGAAGAAGTGATGCCTGATGTAATCCAGCAGCTATGATTTTGGTATTTGAGTCATGTGACTTCTGCTGGAGGTAAAGAAATTCCAGCAACACCTTGTCTAGTTTGTGGGATATAAGCAATTGTTTAATGTTTTAGGTTATTTCGGCTGGAACGTCACACTGTAGAATTGAATGAATGGTGCTTTGACCACTTGGAAAAGCTGTGGTCAAGGTTTCTGGTGTTTTTGTGTTTGTGCTCTGAAAGTTGTGACATCATGTTATTTGGTTTAGATTCATTTACCCCTTCAATCTTTTTTTTTTTCAAGTTTGTTTGTTTCTTTTTTATGCAAGGTTCATGATTGTAACCTGACAGATTTAATGATTTATGGTCTGGAGCAAATCTCAGAGAGCTATTTATAATACTTATTAATGTTGCTGCAAGGATTTATTTTATTCAGTTAGTGATGTTAAACACTTAAATGAAAAAGATCTGACCAGGGTCTTAGAAGACCAATTTATGGTGATTTGGAAAAGCTGTTTCATAAAGGCAATGGAAGTTTATTTGTAAAGCACATTTCATGTACAAGACCATTCAAAGTACTTTACATAAAACATTAAAAGCATTTGAGTAGGATGACGATGAAACAGTAATTAAAAACTAACTTTAAAAAACAAATTAAATTTAAAAAATTATACATATTTGTGGCAGTAAGAATTTCCTGAACTGTAATTGCCCAGAATGTGTCTTTACAACGGGAGAGAATATTGTTATTCCTTTAACTAAAACAGTTGGACAATTTTATTGAAAAAATAAATATACACACTAATTAATTGATAAATTTCCAATGCATTGCAAAAAAAGCCAGATCTTTTATTTCCTACTAGAATCCTGCAAATGCCACAACTTTTTCATCCAAATGTTTTCTGCTCCCCATTCGTTTATTCATACATTAACAATCAAATTCAGATGTTGAATTATGTTGTTAGAATATATAAGATGTTTCAGGTTAAACTCATCCCTAAAAGTTCATCATGCCATGAACTTAAGTAACTTCATTTGTGCTTACGTCAAAACAAACAAAAAAAATGCTCCGAACTCTTTATTCCCCTTTTCTGTAGGTTTCATGTTTGCAAAGAATAAAATGTGTTTCTCTCCTCAGGCTGCACAGTGGGGTAAACCTGCAGGTGTGTTTTGTTAACGACAGTAGCAGCGACAAAGACAGTGATGCTGAGGACAGCAGGACAGAAACCAGCCTGGATACACCGTTGTCGCCCGTGGTATGCACCTCTGGAGAGTTTCGCCATGTCCCACTAGTTTCATGCAATAACCACATAAGTAAACCACAATTTGTGTGGCATCATGATGTCGGTCTCTTCTTGTGCAGAGCAAGCAGAGCTCATCATTGTCGGACCGGGACACAGCAGAGGAAGACTCAGATCCCTTAGATGACTGCAGCGGATTTTGGAGGGTTCAGCGAAGGCTGCAGGAGGAGGCCCGAGTGGCGCTGGCTCTCGCTCGACCCATGGCCCGGATGCAGGTGGAGGTGGAGAGACAAATCCAGCTGCACCGACGTTCGCCTGTGGCTGACCTGGTTAGTCAGAGAAAGAAGGGTCCTCTATCTGGGTTCTTTTACTCCCCCAACAATAAATGGAGTTTAAGAGAAGATTCAGGACATAAAACATCCTTTTCAAATGAGAGGGGGAGAAATGAAGTGAAAATGGAAGCTGGTGTTACAGTAAACACACCACAATTAAGATGACATTAGGGACTTGCATGACCTAAGTAGAAGGTCAGCAGTCAGACTTTTCTTCTTTTGTGTGTTTGTAAATCAACAGAAAGCCCCTAAAACTGGTAAACAAGTGTGTGGAGTTTGTCCCGCAGTTATGGGATATTTTAAATCCAGATTAGCAGGTCAAACTCAGCCGAATTCATGCTGAAAACACATTCAAAAACGACTTTGACTTGGAATGGTTTCATTTCTGTGTACATTCAGCTCCCCCATCTGCCTCACATTAGTGAGGGTTTAATGAAGAGGAATCTGAAGCGAGGGGACATGAGAGACATGAGTCTTGGACAGCTGCAAGTCATCACAAATGATCTACACTCACAGACTCAGAGTAAGTAAATCACACATATAAACATATGTCACGCTCATCACTGATGGTATCCCATAAACCAAGCAAACCCAAGTCATAATGCCTATACATTTATGTGGCAAACCATTGTTTCTTGACATCACTTGGTTTACAGGTTTGAGTAAACCACTGATAAATCACTTTTCCTTTATCATTCTGAAATGTCAGGTAGTTTACAAAATGTCAGGTTGAATATTACTTTTTTTAATATTACAAAGAACATGCTCCTCATTATTTTTTATTTTTTTAGTTTCTGTTTACTCCATTAACGAAGATACAAATGTAATATAACAGGTCTAAATGAAGAGCTGGTACAGTTGCTGCTGATGAGGGATGAGCTGCATGTGGAACAGGATGCCATGCTGGTGGACATCGAGGACCTCACCAGGTGAACCGATCTATTCATAAATGTCAGAAAAGGGTAATTTGCGCAAGTTTTATTGAACATGCTCATTTTTTTCACTTTGACAGGCACGCGCACAGCCATCAGCGGCACCAGGCGGACAAAGCAGTTTCTAAATAAACACCACGTCCAGATGTGTCTCTGCTTGCTGGCCAACCTCTCTCAAACTCAGTATCTAACACCTACAATATGTCTTACCTCAGAATGCTGTCTGAAAAACCCAAAAGCAAGTCTAAAATGAGGAAAACCGCTGATTCCATAATGGACACAGATGAGATTGTGCAGGCTTGTCACTCTCACTAAGTATCATTAATTATGCCACATTTCAGAGAATTATGGCAATTCTCTTGACTTAATTTCATCCCTGACCTTTATGCAGCACTCAGCTATTTTGCACATACTCCTCATTTTTGGATAAGGCTCTTCAGATGGGCTCCATCTGAGGTAAACATCAATAACAAGAAAGGAAAAAGAAAAAGAAGAATTTTTATTTTCTTCTGTAAAGATCAAGTGGTTCATTCTAGATGTGCTCCTTTTCACCCGTGGTTTATCATTTATTTCACTATGAGCACTGTGCCATCGCTGTTTATCATTAGATGTTACTGCAAGCATCTAATATGTGTGATGTTGCAGCAGAAAATGAGTAACAATCTGTGTCTGATATTAGGCTGCAGCAAATATATAATAAGTCTGGCTGCTAAACTTTCTGTTTTAGATTGTAAGAGAAAACAGGGTGGTATCTTAAAGTAAACAGCCTCATGATAGATATATGCAATATCTTTTTCCTTTGTGTTGCAGGGGTTATACTTTACTTATTAATACTGACCATAGAAAATGTAATCAAAAATATATCACAAAATCATCATCTATTTTATCTGTTTAAAGGTTTATGGATATCCTGTATGTAAAAAGAAAAAAAAAACTTTATTAAATGGACTACATGCCTTGATGTGTTTCAGTGTTTTCACTCAGCTTTTACAGAATGTAGCCATGGTTTTTTGTTTGCTCTGTTGATAAATGTACTGTTTAATGATTGTAGAATGAAATCCAGTAATACATGTCTCACGTGTGTGAACTACGTTTGTCTTTCTAAAAATTTCTCTCAAATCATTTATGAAAATTTAGATGTGCTCAGTGAATCTTTAATGGGTTGGGGTTATTTACTTGGAAACCAAATGAGTGAGCAACAGTGTTCTCCCATTAACACAATTTGCATAGTTCCTCCACAAAACGCAGCTAAGTTTCTCTACCCATTCACACTTGTGTCAACATGTACATAACTCGGGTCTTGTGGGGAACAAAAGGGGAACCGCTCTTACAGGGCTGTTGAAAATAACATTGGGTTGACCCAAATAAACTGAAGAGTTTCTAAGTAATAGGTGTGTCACTAAAAAAAATGTCTTGAAAACAGATTAAACTGTTTATTTTAGAAATTCTTGAGCACTCATTTAAAAAAAAAAACTTACATGAAGGTAAATAAGTTCAATTAAGCTATAGCACCAATTCACAACAAATTCTTCTCAAGGCTCTTTACAGACAAAATCAGCTCAAGCCTGTCCTATATGATCCAATTAAAAAAAATATCAACATTAGTCCAGTTTATAATTAATGTGTTCATACAAGCCAGTTCACTGAAAAAAATAAGCATGTTTGGAAAACATTTGACAACCATAAGTGGCTTCCGTAAATTTTGAAACTTAAGTTTTAAATCTGAAGAATATGCAATGACACTATGAGAAATTCAAGAAAACAAAAGAAAAGAAAAGAAAAGAAAAGAAATAGAACCTGTAAGTGACAATGTAGAGAGAGGGAGACACCATGAGACTTTAACCAAGGCGCTTTCATAGCGTGAGTAACTAAGGTTTATACAAGAAAGACACATGACAAATCAGTTCACATCCAACAAAACACATACTAACCGCTGGAGCAGAGAAGATTGTAGGTTATTTCCAAACAGCCACAGTCTAAATGCATCTTTCACTTGGTTAAAACATGAAGTTTAATTACTGGACAAATTTATTATAAGAAATAAATCCAGTCTGCCATGTCAGATGTGAAGTTACACTGTTCTCTTGTCACTGTGTAACATATATTGTATGACATTTAACACCTTGTAACACTAAATATCACTTAACTTGCTGTATTTTAACAGTACATTTATTTTTTTGCAATATACTCTTTTTAGACACTTTGTCATAAAGCAATATTCAATTAATCCAAATGACTAAAAGAAAGTCCTTCCATATAGATGTTTTATACTCTCATGCAAATCTACTAACCTCCCCTTACCTGTACATATTTACTAATACATAAACTAAGTTATCTATGCTTTTATATCATCCAGACTCAGCTATTGTAACAATGTTTATTTAGGTTTTAGCCAGGCCCTTATCCGCCACCTGCAGCTGGTCCAAAATGCTGCTGACAGGTTGTTAACAGGCACTCGGAGATGGGACTACGTTACGCGGTTCTGGCTTCTTTGCACTGCCTACCTGTTAGTTTTAGAGTAAAGTTTTAAGCCTTTATTGTTTGTTTTGAAGTCTTTAAACGGGCTGGCCCCTTTTCACGTTTCCAATCTCCTAACCCCTCAGGCTCCTTATCGCTTAGGTCAGCTGACCAGTTGCTGCTTTTCATCCTGAGATCTAAGCTTAAACGTAGAGGTGACATAGCTTTTTCTGTTGTCGCCCCCAACAGCCTCCCCTTTCACATTTGAACCTTACAAACTGGACATTTCTAAATCTTGTTTTTTTTTTCATTCTCTTTTTTAATTGTCTTAGTTGTTGTCTTATTATAGCTTCTTACTCCTCTTTTATCTGTTTTACTGTTTAATTCTCATTTATCTCTAATTCTATTTCTGTTTTATTCCTTCAGTTGTACAGCACTTTGGTCAACATTTGTAGTTTTTAAATGTGCTTATAAATAGAGCTGACTTGAATAATAAAAAAATTAAACATTTTCTATATGAATATGTTTGATTAGAGATAATGAGTAAAGACAATACTAGGAATATATTGTATCAAGCATGGTTGTGTAGGATTATTATTTGAAATGGCATTTAACATAATTTCTTAACCCACCTTCTTTGGAAATGAATGCTAATTTATGCGAAGCTCCTTGATAATCTCAAAATAGACATAAAGGCATTTTAACATGTTAATTCCAGTTTCACCAAAGCAGTTAGACACAGGGGGGAAAAGGAAATGACATAACAGTCCACTTTCATTTTACAGCTATAGACGTGAAACAAATGCTGCAAAAACGAGGGAAATCCCTGCATCAGTTTGGCTATAAAACCCTTCAGGATACAGAAGTTGAGCCACACACAGAGAACCTGACTTGACAGTCTTTTTCAAGATGCTGCTCATCAAGTTTTGTAAGTATCAAAGAACTCCACTGAACATTGTTTGATCTCTACAAGAGAATGGTTTGAAGAAGGGATTTATTGAATGGGACTGCATGCAACTTCTTTTTGCCAGACTTCACTCCTGCATTGCTGTTCCTGGTGCTCAGCTGTCCCGTGTGGCAGGTCAGCCAGTCTCTACCACTGATGGGCAGAGGACCAGCAACCGACTCCTGTGTTTTATATGCACATTTGCTCCTACACAACATCACTGATGTACTAACGCAGGTAGGCAACTCAATGCAGGTAACATTCTGCAGTATTTGCTATTACATTTTGGTATTAAACTTCTTTTTTCTTAACAGAATAAACTGTTCAGTGGAATTGAGTGTGCAAAACAGAATATGGAGATGAACACAGAGACCAACACGCCGTCTGTTTGCGCGCCACAGGTACATTTTGAAACTTTACATTATAATGGCATTTTCTCAAATGAAAATCAAATTGTTGATACAAATGAACAGTACTAAATCCGTTAATATGTCCATGGACAAAGAAGATTAAACATCTAAAAAAAGAGTTAATTGTTGCTGTGGTTCAGATTTTTTCTCTCTTTTTTTTAAGGCATCATCATGCTCTGGAAGCACAGAATCACATTTTGATCAGGTAAAATGTTCTGACTCTGTGACAAGATGACTTGTTTGATCAGATTTTATATTTTGTTTTGTCACCTCTTTCAAGCCTTTAGCCTGCATTTCAAAAACAACAATCAATGCTGTTCTTAATCCATTCTATTTAACTGCCAGGTAGTGTGTATGATGCCAATGGTTGTGTTTCTGTTTTCTCATCTAGGAGTCATGTGTGACAAACATTGGGAAAGATCTGAACTACTACTACAACTTTCTCGCAGCCCAGCCAGACCCTGAAAGTTTACTTGGTCCAACTGTTATGCTTAGCCTCAGAGAACTCATGGAGGTGAGTTCTTATAACACTTTAGCATCAATTGCTACTGCATTGTTAAAATATATATTTGCTGCTGCTTTGTGTGCGAAAAAATTTTTTTTAATGTAAAATTAAAGTGTTTTTTTTTGTTTTTAACAGAACTGTTTCAAGGAGTCTCTACCAAAAGACTTGGCCTTACAGGAGGTAAGAAACTTTCAGATTTGACAGACAGTACTTCAGACATGTGTTCCTTGTGGAAACTGTAACAATAGTCCAGTTGTTTATCTAATTCAAAAGATAAAAGATAAGTTGTTTTCACAAATCTTTCATAATGCCTTTGTGTTTCTTTAAGACTGCTGATCGCGAAAGCACCTACTCTCAAAGACTGAGCCTCTGCAAAGTCCTGAGAGGTTTCCACGTCCGCACCATCACAATCAACCGAGTCATTGGCTACTTGAACTCTGTTAAACAAAATAAGTGATTTCACTTTGAGCTCTAACACAAGAAATGCGTTCCAGAAAGCTATGCAGAACCAATTTACATACAAATACCTTGATTCAATTTATTTGAATGTTATATTCAAATGACCTGTGCAACAGAAAACACTGATGCCCTACTTTATCTTTTTTTGTGAAGATACATATTTATTAACTCTGTATTAACATAAAACTATTGTACAACATCTAAAAGGTGGTTGAAACTATACCTACAGTGTATGGGCTATTTATTTATTTTATTTTCAACTATTTATTTTAAACTATTTATTGTAATGTTTTGTCTTAACTTGGTTCAAACAATCATCAAATAAACATTTTTCTTGCATTATACCTGCTGGTTTATCTTTCTTTCCTTCACTTAGATTTTCACATTTCTTGAACAAGAATTTTTGTAAGGCTATTTAAGTAAACCGTCCTTTATAAAGATAATCTACAGTAGTGGTCACTTACTCTGATGCAGAGTAAGTTTCCCTTGTGCAACGCATTGAAAAGGTTCAATAATAACTTGTCTTTGACTTCAGAACCAGCATGTAAATGAGCCATTTAACTTGAGTCAGGTGTGTTGCAGCAGGGGAATATTAAAATCTTGAGGACTGGTGTTGGTGACTGCTGATCTAGAGTGCCAGTTATGGCAATTGACCACAGTCTTGGTGGTGGTTCTTAACAGTAAATGTTATAGGTGATTTACAGGGTGGGGAGTCAGCTTAATTGAATACCTTAAAAAAAGTCCAGAAAGTGGCTGTCACCTCAGCAAGGTTGATAATTTGCCATGGTGCTGCACCACACACAGCAGTATTTTCCTGTAACCGTGTCAGCTCTTTGTGCCGAGCCTTTGTTTAATTGACAGAAAATGCAGTGTGGTGTTTGGTCGCACTTCATTCGGAAAGTCCAGTCTATTTTTAAACTCACAATTACATAATAATATTAATGTCAGTGAAAAGTGATATTTAGAAGGATCTGAAAGGCATCAAAATTTGGTCATTGTCTGATTCGGGATTTGGATTAATTATAACAGAAACAGTTTTTTTTTTGTTTTGTTTTTGTGCTGTTTTTTTTTTACTTCATTGGTCCATGACAATGCTCATTGCGGTTCCCAGGCCATTATAGATGCCATATTATCCACTGAACAATAACTTTATGAAACCTGGACATTGCAGTAGGCTACATGTGACAGTATCCTAGCAGGGCATTAATACCTTTATACTCAGAATTTGATAACATGTACAATACTGGATAAAAACACAATCTTTCGGTGGATAAGTGTGTCTGAAGACTTGCCAATAAAAATAGAAACTCTCATTTATTGAGAGAAAGATGCTTCAGACGTGCAGGTTAGTTTAATATTTGCGGTTGTTTGTTATTTGTACAGTGCAACAAAAAAGGAATAGATACTTTGTATTGTGTCTTTGTTTAGTTTCAGTTTTTATTGCCTCCCTGTTTGTAAGAAAAGATATCCCTGACATTTGTGGCCACTGAGGTTGAGAAAGACCTATGATGTGTCAGCCACAGAGAATATGACAATTAACCAAAGAGGAAAAAATAAAACAAATTAGGAAAGGATCCAAGTTATGTATGTGAGGGGTATAAACAGTATGAGCTCACAATAATATAGGCCAACTCTGAAATATGCTGTTTTTCTGAACTGAAACTGGAGCCCAAAATGCTAAAGTTTCTAAGTTTGATAGTTATTATTTACTTTTGTCTTTCATTTGAGCTTTTGCAGTCTCTAAGTTTTAACTTGATGGGGTTTTATAATTTTTTTAACTGAACACATTTTTCACAGATATGTGTACATGTATAGGCCAAACCTAAGCCCTTCAGGGTAATGAAATCAATGGAGGTGCTCTGACGTGTTGTTTGTAAGATAAAAAAGGCAGAAAATGTAAAAAACATATTTTTTCATCTTTCTCATAATTTCATTGACAACTATGAGCAACACTGTTAAAGTTTTGCTCTCTAATATATTTTCATGTGTAGTCGTAGCCTACATGATTTTTTTTACCGTCATCCGATCCTTTTAAATGAAACCTCCACTTACACTTGGACTGTTTCATTTACATGATAGAGAATGTTATTATTTTCTCATTAAATAATTATTAATATTGATAAAAGCAAGAACTGCGTCCATAGTAGGCATAGGACGCAAAACAACCAATTGCACAGAATGAGCTCCCGATTTGTTCTAACTCCATCAGCGGTTAACAGGCCACATGGGACCGTGAGCTGTCTGTCATCATAGATCCACGTGTCTGACCAGATTAGACTTCCGATCCTGACCGTGGAGAATCCAGTCCGCTGGCGGACCTCAAATCCTCAGCATTAGCCTACGCACATTTTCAGGAAAAACATTTGATTTGACATTTGTTATGGAAACAAGTGTCGTAATATGCATTTTTGTTTCCTCCTATGATAACCATCAAATAGCAAATATTGAGTAAACGTTAAATGTAGGCCCTAGGCCTAACCATTAAAAAGTAAAGAACAAATTTTCTAAATAAAGGCATGAATCAACCTTACAACTTTGATACAACCCCATTTCTCGTAGGCTAGGTCTATCAGACAACGTTTAACAGCACAGCCTACTGTATCTGTCACAGCAGGAGAGGAATCTGGTAGCTGAATTGGCCCGCTTGCAAACTAAACTTTTAACCAGCAGGGGGGAGAAATGGAGCATCATTAATTAATGATCTGGCACAGGACCGTTGGCGTTGAGCAGCTAAAATCCTGCATTAAGGAAAAAAAGAGACATTTCTCTGCTAAAAAATCATCTAATGGTCACCTCACTTCCCAAACAGGATGATACACAATTGTAACGGTAGGCCTAATTACAGTTAGGCTATTAATTTATTTAGATTGAGGATTCTTTGTTCGTGGATAAAAAAATAAAACAAAATAGCGCAGATGAAAACAATGGTTTTGCAGAAAGCAGCAGTTTGTGGCGTTTTAGCGCCACCTGGTGGCTATTTAATTTGAATGAAAAGCTTCTCCTAAAAACAACTTCATAACAACTAAAAGAATTACTCAAATTGAATACACAAACTACTGCTCATCCAGTTTTCACTCTTCTTTTTTTCTTTTTTAATGACCTAGTGAAATAAGCACAACCCCTCTAAGTGAAACTGTAATTAGTCGGACTCTGAGTCCAGGTGTGTTGGAGGTTGTAGCTATAATCATCTGCACCTGTGGCCATATTTTCAGCAGGCGCCTCGTCACTTTCCCCCAACTTCTCTGAGAATGGACCACAACCTGCGACGGATGGTTTCTTGGTGGATTGTCGTCTTTTACTCCTTAACCATTCCAGCAGAGAGTCGGCTGGCACACAGCCGAGGCTTGGACGCTGCAACACTTCCAGCTCCGGTCCGGACATTGGGAGAAATCCAGCCCCGGTTGGCAGCGGCGAAACAACCGCAAAGCGCGGTGCATCTTTTTCGGCCCCGAACCGTTGCGGTCAGGTGCCACCCGGATTCAATGGAGGTTGTGGTGCAGGCTGACATGTTTCACACGGGTCTGAAAGTGGACGGAAAGCACCTGCGACTGGGTTTAAACTCTCTGAACAACGGCGGCGAATGCGGGGCGGTCCCATCAGGAGAGGAGGAATTCACCGTCCTGGCTTGGCTCAAAGACTGTGGAACAAAACTGTCTGTAAGAACTACATGCATATTGCTCACCACTTATCTGTGGAAACTATATTTGCTATATTTACTGGCTTTTTTTTCTTCTTCATTTTTGTTTCAGTCAACCGAAGAGAAAATCATCTATTCCAATGTTCTGATCTACAATCCTGAACCTTCCGCTGATGGGTTGCTCAGACTGGATGCAGCAAATATTCCAGTTGAATGCCACTATGAGAAGTGAGTCCAGCAAATTTGGAATTAACTTTTCTGAAATCAAACTTCATTCTCCCAAAATATTTGCAAAAGACATCTCAGACGTTCAACTAATATTTTTACCATACTTCCACCTTGGTGCTAGTACAGTACAGATAAAATTCACTCCATAATGAATTTGGTCGAGGATCCAAGAACAAATGAAGCCAAGGCTCCAAGGTTGGTAGCTTTGTTTGGTTTTCCCAGGAGATACTCTGTGGATGGCCTTTCTCTGCAGCCCACCTGGGTTCCCTCTGTGTCTGTGGCTTCGGTAGATGACCAAATAGACTTCACTCTGCGAATCATGACTGGTATTAAATCAATTGTATTAGTTTAGTATTGTTTTTCCATGTTGGATCAGAAGCGTTTAGTGCATGTTTTTTTTTTTCTGCAGGTGACTGGCAGTTTGAGAGGGGAACTCATACATATTTCCTGGGAGATCCCGTTCATTTTGAAGTTTCTGCTGTCATGGGTAGCCACATGCCCCTGCGAGTATATGTTGACCACTGTGTTGCCACAGCAACTCCTGATGCAGAAGCAACCTTAAGACATGACTTCATCGGGCATCAAGGGTGAGCTGCAGAATTACATCTTCCAGCAATCCAAAGAGAGATGCAGTACCAGTTCTAAAGTTTCTTTAATTAAACTGAACTCTGTCTTCCATTTCTGCCATTTTAGATGTTTTGCTGATGCTCCTCTGACTAACTCCAACTCGCGTTTCTTGCCAAGACTAGAGGAACACAAACTGAGGTTCCAGCTAGAGGCCTTCAGGTTTTACCAGGAACCTAGTAACCAGGTGAATCTTTTTTGCTCAGCGAGGTCTGAGTAGATGTTGTTTGGCATTTCCAAATCACTACATGAAGCTACATCTGTTGATACTTTTATCTATTTTATTTTAATAAATTTTGGGAGAATAGTATTTTTCTTATTATGATCTGGTTTCAGCCTTGTGCCCAAACTTGTTTTAACTATATTTTACAAGTGCATCTCTATCTTTTAGGTTTATATAACCTGCCATGTAAAGGCTGTTCCAGTCACGCTGCCTGTCAGCTCTCAAAACCGAGCCTGCTCTTTAATCAGTAACAGGTAACTGATCAGTCAGTAGTTCCAAGTATGGTATGCTTTTTTTCAACTCTCATCTAAACATGTGTTCCTCATATGAATTCTAAGTGCCCTACAGCTTTTTTCCCTCAGCTTTCAATGACTTTCACTAAAGAATCTCAATTGTCTTTACCTAGATGGCACTCCGTAGATGGGAATGACCAGGCTTGTGCAGGCTGTGATATCTCACAGTGGGTTGAGGAAACTCCCAACGTAAAACCTCCTAAAACTACCATGACTGCTCAAGCATTGTCCACCACGAGTTCAAGGGAAGATATTGCCCAGCATAAAGCTGAACATCATCCAGCTACTTATTTCCGAGTCCATCCAGAATTGCATAAAAGCCAAAACATAAAACTCCAATCCTCTGCTAAATTCATAAAGAGAGACGCTGACTCCAAAGAACGTAAGTACAATGGCCTGTAATGTCTAGTTCATCACTATTTGCTGTCAAATATTTTCTGCTCAATGTTTGACTGTCACCAGATATAGCAGTTAATAATTACTTTTTTTTTTTTTTTTACCAAAGTTGAACATATCTATAAATAGCTTTTTTGTTTTTCTTTTTCAGAGCAAACGATCCAAATTGGGCCACTTGCTGTACTTTCATCAAGCAACTTTGTCACAAAAGCCAATGATTCCAAGAAAGTTCTTTCAGCGAAGGAAAAGACAGACTGAGATTGGGATGACTGGCTATAGTAAGGAAATGGTGACGCACTGCTAGTTATCACATGACGGAGATGCCACAAAACTCTTTATTGTGGAGATTAAACTCATTCCTCTTAAATGTCTCCCTTTTTTGCGTTTATGAACTTTGTTGGACACTTTTCTGTTAAATATTTTAACGTATCTTCCCCAGTAAGCTAAATATGTGATGTGGTATTTCACTATAAGACTGTCAATCACCCTCAAACTATTCGGGCAGTGATTAATAGAATTGTAATAACTTACTCATTTACCATTGAGCTTTAAGTGCTTAAATTTAGTTAAACTCTTGAAACACAAGTGGATCTGAAATTCTTTCTAGCAAATATGTTTTCCATCTGTTTTGAAAAAAAACTGCAGTAATATGATACTAGCTGTTAGTTGATGTGCTGACATGCTATTAGGGAGCACTTCCTTCCATTACTACCACAACCTAATCATCTAGTCATAGTATTGATTATTTTTGGAGGCTATGTTGCAAACAATGTCTTTGCCTCCCACATCCTTTAAAATCTTTTTTCCCCACTGAACATCACATTATTTATAGATTTTTGTATTTCAAATGACTTGCAAGTATCATCAATAATGGAGGCACCATCATGGCTTCTCTTTTGGAGCAATATGCGGACTCGCACAGAGTTTGAACAATCCTTTCTCTAAGGGCCATTTTACTTTTGCTTCCTATCGACTTACCGCCTAAATGGAGCCCAGTAAAACAAACCATGGACTTTTCAGCGGTGACCTCACTTGACTCTGGAGTCTACATGAAGTCAGTCACCGATTAAATATATCTGCGCTGCTCATGGCGGGGAGAACGCTTGACGTTGGGTGCGTCAGCACCCTGGACAGAGCCTCTAATTTTCTTCCAAGGCGTGTCGAGCACTCTCCGTGTTTCTGAAACCTCAAGCCAATTTCACGGGTACCTGTTTACCTTCATTACACAAGTCATTGCATGCATGGTTGTATTTTATTGTCCAACTAAGTGGATAATAAATCAGCTTAAGATGGAGCACAGTTGGCAGTTCAAGCCAAGCTCATTTGTATATTCATATTGCAAAATCCACTTTTCCCCCTGTTGAGTGCTTAATTAGGCTACTGTGTGAACATATAAACTCGTTCAGTTTACCCCACCCATCAGTGTATTATGTCCTCTGGGTCCTATCCAGTAAGCCAGTGTTGGCTCTGCGTCATTGTTTCAAACCAGGCATCTTTCAACTCCTGTTTCAGCTGTTATTCTCAGTCTCGCCTGTATCCTGTTTTCATCCTCTAACATCAGCTCTCTCTTGGGCATCTCCTCTCGTTGAACACTATGTTTTTCAGTAGATGCCGGGCATGGACGATTTTAACTATTTGCCTTCTTCAGCTTACGCTTGTTAATTCAATACAATGTGGACAGTATCGCTGTCAGAGCGATCAGATCTGCTGCCCACGCAGAAACACCACGACTGAATACTGTTGCAAGCCTATGGACCAGACCTACTACAACATCACTATGGTCACTCGGAAACTTTCCGGGGTGCTTATTATGCTACTTCTCTTCGCTGTTGGATACTTTATCCACAGAATGATGTGTTCCAAGTCTGGGCAGCGCACTTCCCCACAAAACGCACAGCCATCTACCACCATATCTCAAGAGTTTCTTGTGGACAACTGGACATCGGACAGCCTGAGTTATCCCGCTCCAACTGCTGAGCTGCCTACATACGAAGATTGCAAACATCTGCCTACGTATGAAGAGACGGTCCGGGATGAAAACACAAGACGGGAGCACTTGGGACAGGCTTTGTGACAGGGACTGTAACTTTCGACGGAAATACTGGGAACTTCGATCATGAATTGCTCTGGACTCGCGCCCACGGCTGTAGCTAAATGGATCTCTCTTTAAAAAATGTGGACAAACCAGTAAAATGTTTAAAATATGTTTTGATTTTACAAGAATAACCATAATTGTATCCTATCACTTTTAACTTGCATCACACGGGGCTCTGCATATGCACTCCCCAGGACGCCTGAACAATAAAACCAGATCGAATCTTTTGAAACGTAATTTATTGAGTTTAGCCAAGAACCAGGGAAAGAAGACATTTCAAAACATGTGTGTCCATTGTTTGAAAACGAATGTATAAATAAAATTCAATGTCTATTCGACCGAAGATGGTGCACTGTTTCTTTTATGTTATCTTTCACAGCACCTGGCTCTGAGGGGAGTTTGACCAGTTGGACCAGTCGTTTGAAGGCTTCTTCAACTCCAAATCCAGTCGTAGCGGAGCAAGGCTGAACGAACCAATCCCGATCTGAGCAAGTCTTTCTCAGGTTGAACCTGTCTTTAAGTTCCGTGACTGTCAGAGCGCCGTTCACGTCCTGTTTGTTGGCGAGTACAATTAGCGGACGGCCTCGCAGCTGTTCACTCCTCAGCGTGTTTTCCAGCTCCCTGTGCGCCTCGTCCAGTCGCTCAGTGTCGGAGCTGTCCACAACGAACACAACAGCCGCGGTGTTCTGGTGAAAATCCTTCCAGTGCTCGCGCATTTTTCCTTGACCACCCACATCCCACATGGTAACTGCGATGTTCTTCCTGCTCTTTTTGGCGTCGAGCATTTCCACGTTGAAGCCTATTGTCGGGACGGTTGTGACAGATGCGTTGTGCTTCAATTTGTAGAGAAAAGTCGATTTTCCAGCATTGTCCAGACCAAGAAGCAGAACTTGAACTTCAGGTTGTTTGGATACCAGGTGGCCCATGGCGAAGCGGATAGACACATATGTTCACCTCGAGAGAGACAGCCACATCTCCTCCCTCCTGACGCAGTGTTTGCCAAGTGCGTTACACATAGTTTAATAGATAAACCATTAGCTCCATGCTGATTATAATGCTGGTCACCGATAAGGCGCTACAGTAGGGACAAAGTTTGCATCTGAGTATATCCCATGTTCAGAGTTACATCACGTTATTGCTCTTTAAAGCAATATAAAGTTTGACTCTGCAAGCAGTGTGATCGCCCTCAAAATCTAGCATAATTCTATAACTTCTCATTCTGCTCAAGTTATGATTTTGCTCACTGATGAAATTTTGTAAAACAAAAATAGATTGACAGGCCTGTCTATTTAGTGCACACAGCGCTGAATCAGCTACATGGAATTACTGTAATCTTCTCAAAATAAATTCTGACTATTCAAATCGCATATTCACATGGGCGTCAGATTGGTTTTAACATGTGACGATCAATAGGTAGAAAAGATCAACATAACTGAGAACATCTTCACCTATACAAAGAAAATTATTCACAAAAGTGTTCACAGTCCTGCGTACAAATAAAACTTTTCTAGGCTGTAGGCGTTAAGTTTAAGGATAAACAGTTGTTAGGTTCACCCTCAGATCAGGAATTAGCCTACTTTCTCACAATTAGGCTATAGCAAACAAATCCAAACCCTCCCCCGGCATTTCCCATTAAATAGGTAAACATCGTTCCCCATCACGTTTAAACTGTCATCATATTACACATTTAAAATCGTCTGCTTGTGTTATTAGCTACACTTACTATTAACCAAAAAAAGTAAAAAAAAAAAAGATCAGGAAAAACAAATTAAGGTTAGTCAGTCATTTGGGGTTACGTTAGGTCATCCCAACCCAAGCCCTGTGCTTCAACTGACTTCCAAGCTCCTCTCCTTTATTTAATGTGTTTTTTTTTCTTCATTTTTTTTAAACCCACTGTATATTAGGCATGTTAGACAGCTGTTAACGGCCAGTTTTACAGACAACACAGTGTGGTCATTTTTCCAAAGAAAACTCCTGCATTTGCATGACTCACTTTGACTTGCCATCTTCTCCTGCAGACTGATACCGTATTTGTATATTTCACAAAGATACTCTTCATGCAGTGATCAGTCCAGCCAACTATTCATTATAGCAGAGGCCATGTAAGTCCAGTGCAACTCCTCACGCGCCACTGTGGACACGCGTGCCTCAGTTTAAGAACCCAACTTAATGACATCTTCTGCTCTGAAGAACCCAAGGGTAAAGGGCACAGAAAGCATCCAGTCACAGGATGTTTGACTGATTATTCTGTTTAAATCTTTGGCAATTCACAGGAAAACTTATCTTTTTGGCCTGTATCAAGATCTGGTCCATTTTTCTCCTGGCTTCACCCACACGCCACCTGTTGGGTTATCCAGTACGTACACCAGCCCCTCGGCGTCTTGGCGGCTTTGGGACCAGGAATGGGGTACTGATTTCTCCAGAGACCGGCAGGAAGAATGAAGACTTGTCGGCGGGGTGCGCACCCTCTTCTGAATGCGCAACACCGAGGCTGGTGTCGAGCATGTGTCCGCTTTCTGACACATGTCCACTTCGCCAGCGCGCTGAAAAATTACGCGGGCTTCAGAGGAGGTTTTGGATCCGTGCTGGCCCATTTTGTTTTCTTCACTTATCCTTTTACAAGGTCAAGAGGAATTGATGGCTTGTCTAAGTGACTCAGTCGCCTTAACGCACTTGTGTCGCTTATAAAGTGTTCAATCACTACAAAGCCGGTTGATGTGTTCCCGTAAGACTGACTGTGACGTTCGCTTTAGTCGGCCAGTGAAATGACGGTCTGGTGCGTTAAGATCAGCTCATATTCGAGCTATTTTTGAATGAGTCCACCTGCTGCAAACCATCTCCATGACACCAGTGAGCCGTGTCAAGTGTGGAGCAAGAGCTAGACCTATTTGTAGCTCGACAGAGGCATATAGACCCATTCCGAGGATATCACATGTCTTCAAAAACATATGGCATCGCTTTAGTTTTTCTGACTGGAGTCGTTAACGATTTACAATAGGCAGTTTCTTGAGATACGTAGCCCCAATGACGACATGGCTGAGTCAAATTCCTGGAAAGGTGACGATTAGCTTTCTTTCTTTCCTTTACCTCCTACATTTCGTGCCCTTGACTGAAGCTCTTATTATTCAAATGCAAAGAAGCTGTCTAAAACACGATGCAAACAGCAAGCTGTGTTTAGACATGGAGAAAAAAAAATCAATTTCATACTCCTCACATATAAAGGGATTAATCATGGACTGCTTCTCAGTTAATTGATGGGTATTTTTTTATTGTAAACTTCTGCTTGTGTAGGACAGAAAATTAACATACAGTAGCCTATGCCAGAAACATCCACAAACTCAACAATAAATAAGGCATTAGGTTAAATGTAAAAAAACAAACAAAAAAAACCCAAAGAGTTGTCATTCCTCTGAGCTGATGAAAGGTCATGGGACACAGTGGTAATAGTTCAACCAAAAACAGTACTAAATCAAGTACAGTTTACTGGAACCTTCTTTCACCAGTTGCTGCTATCAGTGACGCTGTTGTATTGCTTTAGGATCATATCATATTTCATATTGGCTTCCGCTGTAGAAGTAGCAATGAGTTGTCGTTTATTAGTCAAGTTTCTGCACAGCAAGACTTGTGTGCTTTACAGGTCAAAGGCAGCCACTGGTATCCAGTGACAAACACTGTAAGTACCATGTTTAAGATCACAGAGAAGCCAAAGCACATGCCCCGCTACAGATGATAAAAAACCCACTTTGAAGGGGGAAGCTCGCATTAGCTTCATCACATTGCAAATAGGTGATTTTCATGTCTTATATAATGTTTTACATACAATAAAACCCTCCTGAATTGCAGAAGATGGTCAGCGTTAACATTGGCTGATATGTAAGAGTTGCAATTCAAAAACAAACATTTAAAAAGTGTCTTTTCAGCACTTTGTGTACGTGTACTGTGTGTGTGTGTGTGTGTGTTGAAGGTTAACGTGGCATTTCACCCTTAATTTATCCTTTGAGTAGCACTCGTCTTCTGCAGACTTGAAATGTGTTTTTTTCAATTTGAATGAGGATTTCAGTGATGGATGGTCACTCTCCAGAGGAGAAACAACAAAAAATCTCTAGAAATCACTTGAACCAACATGTTTGAAGGTCTTCGCAAAAAAGCCTGCCTACAATGTTCTTGGCTACCGATGTAGTTTACTGGTTGGTTTCAGGAACATAAATTAAGCTTTCTGTGCACCATCTGTAATGCTTTTAATGTTATTGTAAAGCACTTTGAATTGTCGTTTACAGGAAATGTGGTATACAAATAAATGTGCTTTGCCTCACATTACAGATGATCAACTGCACAAATGAGCACAAACTGGAATAAATAATGATCTTTAAATCAAGTTATCTGACCATGTTTTTATATAGACATACAAATGGAGCATATGGTTAATTTGAGTTCAATTTAAATAAAAAATTCTGTTTTGTCCCTTTTTTAGCAAAAACTAATCAGAAACTGCAAAAAAATTTAAATAGACTAAATTATTTCTGAAATAGGCCCTAATTGTTGTTTATGTATCATATTTCACCAGTCTTCCCTACAATCTGAAAACGGGTAACATTAAAAGATGTAGAAAAAAAAGGATGTGGCACCTAAAATCGCATTAAGAACAATGGGCGGTAAAATACGTAAATAATCAGACATATAACCAGAACAGAATTTGACTCCACATTTCAATTTTAGGATCCATACATTATGCCCCATGTGAATTCAAGCTGAACTTATGAAGATGAACATTTCCAGTATGCAGGTAGGGAGCACTTAAACTCAAAAGTTAGATTTGGGTGTATAGCATCAAGTCAATCAAAGGTATGTATCCACCGAAGTCTTATTCTATTCAAGTAGTCTAATTATTCCAGCTCAAAAGTGGAAAAAATCCTAATGCTGTAGCCTGGATGGTGTTTATGCAGCTCCCTCTGCAGCACCTTCCAACACAATAATTTTTAGGTAGGGACAAATTGAAGCCTCCTTACAAAGAGCCTTCGGTGGAGCTGGACCATTCATGTGTATGTGTAGTAAACAGTGGTAAAGCAATCACAGTCTTATGTGTGCTGGTTCAAAGGAAATCCCCTGTGTCTGTATTCTTAATATTCAATTTTTTTGTTTGTTTTTTGTTTTTTTTAAAGGAGTTCATCATTCTTACAGAAGATATTTATGAGGAATGAGTTTAAATGCCCTTTTTTCAGTCAGATGAGAAAGTAAAACTGAACTTTTTATTTTGTTTGTATGTATGCATATGTCTGTATATAGAAATTTGTCAAAAGTACAGTTCTCCATGTTTGACCCTCAGCTTTCCTATGTCCCTCTGTGATAGCGTAATTGTTGCTGCATCCAGAAAACAGGGAAAATAATACTGATTATACTATGAGCTCTATAGTTAACTCGCAGTGTAATCAAAATTTGGCCCAGTCCTACTAGCCTGCTTTGCTCCCCCCAGCGCTGCTTTTAAACTTCACCACCATGACAGTGATGTTGTCTGGGCAGCCTCGGTAGAAAGACTGCAGGACAATGCTTTTGGCACCAAAGTGAGGCTCGTCTAGACGTTCGCGGACAAACCGCACTGCCTCCTCATTGCTGAAGGCATCCCACAGGCCATCGGATGCCAGGATCATGAATTCTGGCTGCAGTTTGTCCAGGTCAAAGGTCATTATGTCAGGATCAGGAATGACTACATTGAGGTTTTTAAGGGGATAGTCACCCAAAGAGCGAGACATAGCAAGGATACCCTGAACTCTCCAGGATCCATTAAAACTGATGAAGCCCCCTGGAAGTGACAAAACAAGTAAAGGTTATGGCTACGATCTAAATAAAATAGCATTTAATTGTAAGATTGCAAAACAAATGTCATCGCACAGCCTATGTATCTATTTCAGTCACTACACCCTCTGTGAAGACAGTGCTATTACAGAATGCACCCATAGATGGCAGCAAAGGACCTTAACTATGGGAAGAAGTACATACTGTATAATGCATATTAAGCATGGTTTATAGTATTGTTGATCTCAGCATGTACCTGCCCTCTTGATCCTCTTGCGCTCTTTAAGCTGATAGGGCTTGTGATCATGTGATAGTGCAACAGCGTTCCCATCTTTGTCGCACAATACCCCTCTTGAGTCTCCAACATTGGCCACTGTGAGCTCTCTATCTGAAAGCAGCGCCATCAGGCATGTTGTTCCTGTGCATTAAAGTCAAAGAAAACAAAAAGAAAGAGGCATATGAAAAAAAAAACATGGATGTTCACAAAACATAGATGGGTGTAGTTGTGGCTGTGTAGCGCATGGAAGTATTCTTCAAAACATTAGTGGTACAAAGTGTAAATGATAAGAAACAGTATCACATCAGTTTACTGTCCTGAATGAAATAAAACGTTTTATTTTTTTTCTACTGGTAAATGATTAAATCTACAATCCCAAATTTAAAGAAAGTTTAGACTTTGAGTAAACCATGAATGAAACAAAATGCAATGATTTACAAGTCATATTTTATCCTCAGAAAACAAAAACATATGAAAAGTTGAAACTATATTTGACCATTTAGGTAAAAATATTTGCTCTTCTTTTTCTTTTAAATAGACGGCAGCAAAAAATCCCAAAATAATTTAAACTGGGGCAACAGAATGCTGGAAAAGTATGTAAATCATGCTCAGATTTCATGACCATTTTTATCTTTTTTTCCTTTTCAAACTTGTACCACATGCAGAGTGCTGTATATGTTCTACTCTGCGTACTCTGATCCTGTGCTGTCAACTCATTAAACTGTCAACAATGACGAAATAGCAGCAAAAAATGAGGGTAAACAGTTTTGGGTATTTTTTGGTTTGTGTATCAGCTTTCAGCAACTGATCAATGAGCGTGAATGTGTAGCAGCATAATGTTTCTTAGTAGTGAAACTCAGTAGTCTCCTTCCTCTCCATCAGCATTACTGGCAAATTATACAAAGGTAATCCATCTAATGGGTAAATGTCAGCTATAATGCACTGCACTGAGAGGATATTGAAAAGGAAATTGTGATATTGTATGTGATAACTAATATGGTGATTATATCAGGAATGAAAAAGTAGGCCTACTGAAAGGCATTAGTTGAACCTATCCACTTTGATTTTTGGCAGAAGCTGCAGAACTGATTTCATACATATAAATTAACCAAAAAGACAAGTTTGCTGCAACATAACTGTTTCATTTGCAAGAGATGTATTTTCATGTTTCATCTCATTTCAGCTCCCGACATTTTAAAAAATTCACAACCAGCTTTCACTTAAACTTTACAGTTTTCTCTTTTTCTGTACTCGCTGGCTGACAGACGGTAGATTTCCTTACATTTATGAACCCCCTTCCTACAACCTTCCTTCCCCTCCTGACCTGCTTCATCATGGTTGGCAGAGAGCTTATCCAGCATCTCACGATCCACAGCCAGGATGCGCTGCTCGAGAATGCTGGCATAGGACACAGCGCTCTCTCTCTTCTCCCTCTCAAAAGCCTGCAGCTGCTGCTTCAGAGACTCGGGCAGGTGGGCCTTCACATAGTCAGCTGCAGCCTGGGAAAGGGAGGAAGTCAGAAGGTATACCGGGGCAGAGGAAAGAAAATAAGTCATATTAGAGTGCAGAGCTGTTTTTGTGAATGATGCTGTCAATAAGCTCAGAAGGACAGAAAATATTACAATAATATTAACATTTCTCTCCCTGTCTTCAATCAATTACAAGGCTTCACTTTGTTAAAAAAATAAAGTTGTATGTCCTAAAAATAAATGAATGTTCTCATATATAATTACATATAACACCTATATGAACTAACATCCGTTTGGCCGGACTGAAGAACCCTGAGTTCCTTCTTTCAGTCGCAGCAGGTGTACTGGGCTGAATTATTGAACGACCTCCTCGTCCGTCTTGCTACTTATCAGCTTCTTCCCTCATTTCTCCTGCCAAGATTTCCATTAAGTAAATGCTGTCAAGTCGAATCTAAAACAGGAAAGATTTATACCATCTTAATGGCCCTGCATTGATGTTGCCTAAATATTTCATGATTACAATTAATCTCTGCGCAGCCTTCTAATGTAGCCTTGTGCATTATGTTCACTGACACAAACACAACCTCATGTTCAGTCAGTTAAATCTGAATTTTTACTCTTCAGAATGAACTTTAAAAAGAATCCTGCACCTTATAACATCAACTTTTTTCGTCACTGAACACATTCTGCAGTGTTTTTTGTCATACATGGTATTGTTTTCTCCATTGTGATGCACTGATGAGATTTTCCCTGACAACTATTTATAATCACAGAAGATATCAGAATTAAGAAATAAACTGCAGCAAATGTGTGTGATGTCAAAGTGAAGCACTGCCAGAGACTATTAAATATAAATATGAAAAATATTAACTATAAAGATATGAGGGCCCTTCCATTTTCTTCTTTTCCTTTTTTGCTGAAGGAGCACTTCAGCACTTACTTAATTGGAGAGTGGCACTCAGAAAGCCTTGATCAGGAAAAGAAAGCTACTGCTGTAAATGTCAATTTGCAGTGAAAAGCAGATATATAATGGTGGCTGCTGTTTCAAACCTCTTAAAATGACCCATATAGGCTACTGCAGTATGTTAAATTAATGAGTGAAAGCAAAATGCTGGTTCACTTCAACAAAAAGCAGAATTATCTTTACCTTGACTTTCTCATTGACATTACTGTTCAATTGTAATTACCCACGACTCCATTTATAGACATGAATCTGAATTTAATACATAAGTGTTCAGGAAGCCTCCTTAGGTTGTAAACGTTCATAAATCAAGAGGATTTGTTTCTATAAACCGAGTTATAAAAAAAGCTGCAAGAGTCTGTGCTGACTTTTACATATTCAAGGCCATAACTTATCCCTTAGTAAACACTACAGACAAAACAGAGCACCGTCAGAGGAATTAGCCGCATATTTTCAGTGCCAAGACTCACTGCAGTGAAAGACTGCCTGTTCTATTTGTCCATATTTGGCTCAGCAGCATATTTGCTTCATTTAAAAACAGAGTGTGTGTGTGTTGGCAGTTTTGAGAGGATAACTGCACAACCAAATGTGACACAAAAATAGACACAAAAATGATCTTTTCATGCATAAGGTTTTTGTGATGCATCATGAGGATTTAAGGCCCAAATGATTGAATAGTTCTGATGAATTACCCTAAACTTGTCCCCCAGGGAATTACTCTGCTTTTACTGAGACAGACGAGTCTCTGGATTACAAATTGAGTTTATTGAACTCTGTGCTTCATTTCAAAACAGGGTCTCATAACCTTGTCAAAGTTAAAGCAGATGTCAGAGTGACCAGTACCAAGTCCAAAATGTACTTCAGAGCCTGGTGTAAGGTGCCAGAGAAGAAAGAACACACAGGAAAATAAACCGGGGTACAGCGAAAGATTAAATAAATAAAAACTGATGAACTGAGTGAAAGTGTTGCATAAAGAGGAAGAAAGTTATCAGAGACACACAGGAAGGAGAAATATTTCTTTATGGGACAAACAGGTCCCAGTGAGTAAACATTGTTTACTACCATAAACACCATCCACCCTGTATTTGTGAACATGAAGGCGATTCTTGGATCTCATCTTAACTAAAAGAGGCAGACCACTTTTTACTTTGATACATGACAGGTTCTTGGCATTTTTTTAGAATCTCTTAAGCAAATTCTTCAGGTTTGACTTTTTGCTATTGTTTGAAATCGGCTAATTAAGGAAATGTATCTCCCAAGTGCCACAGTTATGAGTTTAAACTTGTTAGAATGGTAGAAACCAGTGCAGCACTTTAGACAGCAGCTACTGATTTAATGTTGAATTGCATAATTTTGCTCATAATCCATAATTATATCACAAATTTCTATAAAAGAGATTTCTTACAAAGTTATGGGAGAGTTTCTAGTAAAGTGGGACACATTTATTTTAGTCATATTCATAGGGCTTTAGCTACCGACACGGTTTATAACTTAATATTAAAGGAGCTATTCCAGATATTACGTTTTAGATAACGAAAGCAGCTAGTTTTTAGCTTTGGCGTGACGCTCTCTCTGCCAATGGGGTGAACTTCCAGCACTTCCAGATTCTGATCAGCCAGTAACAGCGTTTTTTGCATTATTCTAAGGGATAATGCAAAATGTTTGCTAACTGACACAGAAATCCATCAGCCAGATATTCAGTATCCCTCAGAATAATTACATTCTTCTCAACAGCAGGTTAGTTAATGAGGAAGTCAAATTCAATACACAACAAGGCACACATTCTTTGGTAGTTCTTATGATTTCTATCACTGATCTCCACACTTAAAAACTACATGTTTTCGAATGACAAAAATAACTTAATCAGTATCATTCACCTCTCACGAACAGATGGTTTGCACACAAGTAGTCTCCAGGCACTCATGAGAAACCACTGACCCCTGACAACACAGGCAGTGGAGGACAGACACACACACAAGCACACACATACACAGTGTGCATGCACACACAGAAACACACTAACAAAGCTCTTTGTTATGAACCCCAAGTCAACTCCCTGAAAGGCGCGGGGGGGATTGTGGAGGTGTTCACAGAAGAGAATACAATGCAGAAGTGAGGACGGGAAAATGCTGTTTGAAAAGTGGTATGAGTAAACCTGAATGATCAGTTTTTAGGCACAAAAATGGCCCATTTGTGGAGATTTGGAAACACTCCGGCTATAGATAAGATGATGACCATTGCCATGACACAGACTGCCTATAAATTAAAAGTGATGTAGGCCTATTTTTCAGAATGCAGACTGAGAGTGACAGGAATTACTTGTTTCGTCTTAGAGGATCGTTTCTTGCTGCCCAAAGACTAGCGCCCTGTCACCTGGTCTCGAGCTCTGCAACAATTAAATTAGATCTCGTGCAGCAGCAGGACCGGATTTAAAGAGCATGCAGTAGCTTTATTAAAAATGGGCCCCTGTAGCCTCTCTCTCAACCTACCTCTCCACCGTGACCGTCAAATATCCCGAATATCGACGGGTGGCTCTTGTTTGTGATGTCGGTTAGCACCTCGAATCGGTCCTCCATGTGGTCTCTCCTCCCCTGTATGGAATACACGGCCACGTTGTTGTTCTTGAACTCCCAGGTCTTGGAGAACTCTGCATCCAGGATACTGAGGCCTCCCAGCCGGTCGTTCTGCATCATCTCCGCCACTTTCCCCTTCACCATTTTCACGGCATCCCTGCTGGACTTGACGATGGTTTTCACCTCGTCGGTGTGGAAGAAATAACTCCACAGCGCCAGGCTTATGCACAACAGAAACAATGTCTCCGGCCTGAGGAGAAAATAACGCATGATCCGACCCAGAAGAGACAAGAGCGTCATTGTGTCTCCTATCATCACACGCAACAAAACTGCGGTCTGAATCCCCTCCTTTTTTCCTTTTTTTTGCTAAATTCACTCCATCCGTTTCGCGGACCTATGAAGAAATCGAGTCAACACTACAATGCCAGACAAACACTGAATTTTCCACATTCAAAATGTTTATCCGAGCGCTGCTTTATCTAACTTCCCAGAGCGCATTTACGCACACCGGGTGGATAAACGCAGGACAAAGCCAACAAGCCACTCTGAGTAACTGTCCGATGTCTTGGTCCTATCCTCGGCTCCCTGAACAGCTGCAGGACGATTTTATGGGTTGAGCCGATCTCCCACAATCCATGGTAGGATGGCGGATTTTATTGGGTTAGACCAACCACGGAAAGAAACATGGAAGCCACCAGGGGAAGAAAGTCGACGCTGTGACTTAAGGGTGTCCACCTTTATCCGCCGTTGACCCCTTTTATTCTATCGGATAGGCCATGTGTCTATTCATTCTCCGCATCAACAACATTTTCACACACACACACACACTTCCATTCTTGAGGATCGTGTGTCAAGTAGGCTGCGAGACAGGTACAAGATCGGAAGTTTAATCTTTGTCTCAATAAAGCACATCAGGAAGGAGAGACGAGGCAATATGGTCTCCATGTAACGCAGCCCGAGTAATGCTTTCATTTTGACATCAAAGAGCGGAAGTGTGTTGTGCAGTGTGTTGGACTTGTTTTTTAACCGCGCTGACAAGTGTGCGCAGCTGCGAGCTCTCACAATGCAGAAGCGAAACAGAGCCAATGGCGGTTACCGCAGAGTTAAAATATGATGTCATCTAGCACGTTGAAATATATCATCAGAGCCGAACCACCTCTACTCCCCATACGTCCTCATAACGTGTTTAATAAATACAGTCAATCTCATCATTCTTACTTTTTAATCATAAGAAGGCTACATTGACATAAATTAATAGATAAGTTAACTTAGCCTAAAGACAATCCAGATAGACCCTAAAAAAATGAGAAAAGTACATTTCAAATACAAATTCAAATGAAATAGAGTACTTACAACTGGAGTGGTGATGGCATGAAGACTACAGTGGATGGGATGTATGCTTGTGTTGCTAATGCTGCCTACTGGTGGCTTTCTGAAGTAATTCAACATAGCTCGGCAGCATTTTGAAAAAAGTAGTGTCTGACGTCAGAACCTGAAAATTAATCCACTCAATGCGGTTGCAGCATAGGCTACAGTGCAGGCTACTAGCTCAGTCTCTCCAAGAGGTGGGAGTTTCTCTCTGCCAGAGCAGAGACTTTCATCTGTTCATTTTAATAGCTTATGCAAGCCCCACTTTTAAGGGGAAGGATGTTGGGTTAGGATAATGAAAACTGTTTGATTATTCAGCAATGAAAGTCATATAAATGAAACAAAAGCATTCTCAATTTTCCTAAACTCATATTTTGGATGACACTACAATGTTAGTCAATGATTTTACATGTAGTATATCTTTATGAATATAATTGTTTTTTTCTATTTTGAAAGGTGAAAGGATCTCATGATGAAGCCAAATTAGAGATATGTGCAATCTATTTTCAGGTTGTGTGAAGTGCTTATGAGAGTCAGTGAGCTCTTAATTTAAAGGCCTTATGGCTAAAGGCTACCCAGAATGGGGTCAAGATAATAGTTGTTCTTTGCCACCTAAAACAACTCTCAAAACTTTCATAACAGCTTGGCTGTAAGCTTTATTGAGAATTTGTATACCACAGTACCTGTGCATTAGATCATAGACTGTTCCATGTTCCAGAGTCAACTGTCCACTTGCAACATAGTTTGTTACAAAACAAAAGCTTCTGTGGTTGAGAAAATGTCAAGTAGTGTGACAACCCACAGTACAGCTGTTACTTGAACCATACCAATTGTTTTTGTTTGTTGTTGTTTTTTTGGGGGTTTTTTGTGCATCATGCAAAATACCTGATTTTAATAATGTTTTCCAAGTTGTAGTTTGCTGGCTAAGATTTTAGATAACATTAACATTAATTACTAACACATACAAATTATTTGATGTAGTTTCCATAGTTTCTCCTACATGTGAGAAAATTGGCTTATGGGGAAGTTTGAGGGGTAAGCAGTTGGTTTTACAGCAGATATCACATTGGTGGTTTAAAGAAGAAAATAATAATGCCTTTTGGCATGGAATAAGTGAGTTTTATATGTTTAAAATGTTTAGTTTATTTCTGTTGAAGCCAGGGATTAATGTCAGAGGACACACATTTTAGGACACGTGAAGCTTGCTTCAGAGGTGCTAAGGTTTCCACGAGGTTTGTCGGGCTCTTTGGGTTTGTTACATCAACATGGGTAACTGGTTGGCTCATTGATTCCATGCCACCTGCTATAAGACATCAATCCTCCTCCCACTGGGTGTTGGGTGATCCATTTCTCTACTTTGAGGTAATGCCAGATGGTGTGATCACTAACATTTACACTTTGTACTTTTGATATGGCGTGTTACCCATTACCAACAATGTGTAAGTTTATGTGTAAAAACACAATACGTCTGTTCTGTGAAAGTGTGTCAGCCTATGTAACTTCATATTTTGCCTTCTTTCTGGACAAAACAAACTTGTTTGTGGATAAAACCTCATAGTGTATACACTGTTGGGCATTCATATCCCATATCACAAAGAAGAAAGTCTTGCTTTGTATACAATCTGCTTTATTCCACATCCCTCAGGAGTCATGTAATCTGTTCTCACCAGCCCACCTACCTCTTGATAACCCCCTGTGTTTTCTCCCCTTTGTTCTTTCATTGGCTTAAAGGTGCACAAGTTGATCTGCAAGGGTAATAAATTAAGGAGGTACGAGCGCTATCCATGGCTTGGATGGGATAGATTGAAGAGTCAACACCATCTACATCACCAGGTAAAATGCATTCGTTTTTCAACATAGCAAATCCACTATGTTGAAAAACAAATAACCAGTGCTAAATCCGTTTTGTCCATGTACATTATTACAATTTTCCTTCAGTGATTAATAAGGTATTTTTAATTCTGTTTTGATTTAAACTCCCATCAGCTTGTGCACCACAACTTCGGTATGCCATCCATTCACCTCGTCATCCTGACCACTCTCTTCATAGCCCTGATAATTGTGCTGACCTCTGGTGCCAGAACGACCCACTGGCCCAAGCCTAAGAGCACAAACAAGCCACCTAGAGCTGGAAGCAGTGGGGGAGGAGGATTTGGACAGACTGCCACAACCCCATCATCTTCCAACAGCTTGCACACAGAAGAAACTACTGAGTTTATGTTGGATGTATACTCTCTCTCTTCAACAGACAGCAGCACCTACCAAAGCGACACTTACCCAACTGAATTTCCTGTCGATGCTGTGGTCCCACCTGGGAACACCCATGGAAACTATACTCTTGATTACAACGAATGCTTTTTCAATTTTTGCGAGTGTTGTCCACCAGAGAGAGGCCCTATAGGGCCCAAGGGAGAGAGAGGACCACCAGGACCATCAGGAGAGAGAGGCCCTCCTGGTAAGATTAAAGGCTGTTCTTTTAATATATTTTTGAAGACTAAATTCCAACTGTCTTATTAATCTGTCTTGTTTGTTTGCTCATTTGATTTCAGGGTTGCCAGGACAGAAGGGAGAAACTGGTCCCACAGGATCTCCAGGACTAGCCGGATTACCAGGATCAAATGGACTCAATGGTGACATAGGTACAACGGAGCTCAGCAGGAGAGTTCTTGACTGTCTCTCAGCTTCTCTTTCACTGTCCCTCGCTCCTTTTTTGCAAAATGATGCTTTGTACAAGTTCTTTGTGAATATTATTTTCTACACTGTTTTTATCAAAACTGCTACAGGTGAGAAAGGTGACCAAGGGCCAATGGGTTTACCCGGTCCCCCAGGGATTCCAGGGAAACATGGAGAAAAAGGTTCTGGTGTCTTACAAGAAAATTTGCCTAATTCTTTAGATTGAAAAGTCCATGAAATAATTATTAATATATTAATATAATTTGAAAAATTGTAGGTTATACTATCTAAAATGTATATTTTGCTTATAACCTGTAGGTGATCTGGGCCCCAGAGGAGAGAAAGGTGATCCTGGTGTTAATGGGATGGAAGGGGACCCGGGAGAAAAAGGAGAGCCTGGCTTGAATGGGACTAAAGGCAGCACAGGGTCTACAGGTCTCCCAGGGCTGGCTGGGGCAAAGGGTCAAAAGGGTGAACAAGGGCTCACAGGCGAGTTTTTACAGGGTGATAAAGGAGAGAAAGGGGACTTGGGTGAGCGGGGACCCCTTGGTCCAAAAGGTGAGATTGGCACTCCAGGAAAAAATGGAACTGATGGTGTAAAGGGAGAGAGGGGGATTCCAGGAGTGAAGGGAGATGCAGGGAAGAGAGGGCCACCAGGGGCAAGGGGTATGACAGGGCTGAAGGGTGAGAAGGGGCCCAGAGGTGGGCGTGGGCCACAGGGCCCTAAAGGCCATCCGGGTGAGAATGCAGAACAGGTTCGCTCTGCATTCAGTGTGGGATTGTTCCCCAGCAGGTCCTTCCCCCCACCCGGCCTGCCTGTGAAATTTGATAAGGTGTTTTACAATGAGGAGGGACACTGGGACCCGGCACTGCATAAGTTTAATGTCACATACTCGGGAGTCTACTTATTCACTTATCACATCACTGTTCGCAACCGACCTGTGCGTGCTGCCCTGGTGGTTAATGGGATGCGGAAGCTGCGGACAAGAGACTCCCTGTATGGCCAAGACATTGATCAAGCATCCAACCTTGTGCTGCTGCATCTGAGTCAGGGTGACCAGGTGTGGCTGGAAACACTGAGAGACTGGAATGGAGTTTATTCCAGTAGTGAGGATGATAGCACTTTCTCTGGTTTCCTGCTTTACCCAGACTCAACAAACAAAGCTAGTGCGATGGAAAACATGTAAATGAGCTCTCATTCTAACCTTTAGCCTATTACACTGCTGTCAGTTTGACGTAATTTGTGTCTTTTCTGCTGTTATATTAATCAAACCAAATGCTTTGCCCACCTCCTTGTATTCAGACAGAGTAGGTCTGCTTATGTCCTACTCATATGCAACTCTTCAGTTCTTTGTAAAACTGCATTAAAGTCATCCTGGCAGAACTTGTTACTGAAGTTTCATTTACTGAGCTAAGTTTTTGACTAAATTAAAAGGTGTTTATCACTTCAGTAGTAATCCACAAGCCATTTGCTGCTGATCTAAATTTGAGGAAGTTAAGTTAAATGATACACTTGGCCTCCACTAGAGGGAGTAATTTGTTCAAGTTTTGGAGAATTATGATGAGACAGCCGTACTGGAGGAAAATAAAGGTTTTAAAAGAAAGAAGAGGCTGTTGACACAGACTAAAATATATTTCCATCATTAAGTCATTAAGAAAAGTATATTCCATCACAAGCCAGTTTGAATATAGCCTATATATATCAAAAATATGCATCTATAAATGATCACTTATTGTCATAAGAACAAAAGAGGTTATCAGGATTCCAAAAACTGGCCATTCTTTCAGATTTTCATACATCCCAGAAATCCGAGAAATCAAGTTGTGCTCTCTGCCTTTGTTGAAACTCCTGAATTTGGTTTATGTTGGAACCAGTTTTCTGTCATGAAACTGGTCTTCAGATGCATATGATTTATGAAGCTTGTAAGGCATTGCAAAGCAGAAAAAAATGCTGGTTGTTCATCCTAATCATTAAGAGAGATTAAAAGCAGTATTACAGGTAATTAGAATTCACAGAGAACAGATATGATAAAAAATAATTTACCCAAAGACGATACAAGATGATAGAATTTAAATTATGACAGATTAGGTGCCTTGGCCCCGAACAATGAGGATAACCCTCTGCAGCTAAAGAAGCTGCTCTATAAATTACACTCTGGTGTCCTTACACTCCACAATGAAAAATAGCATCTACTTGTACAGATGTCATATCTCATTAGACTCTAAACAGTCAAGACCTTGCAACAGATTACAACTGATAATAGCCGATTTTCCTCTACACATCATCAATCCTTTCAGAACTTAAAAAAGCAGTTAGTATTTGCCTGTAATGACATATCTGTTTAATCTTGCAAGCAGAAGCACTTTACTGGCTTGTTGTAGAGACTTTCTCACAACATAGTTTTATGTTGAGTGCATATGTGGTCCAGGAACAATTTGTCTTAAGACACAAAAGAATATAGTAGTCTGCCTTTGTCACATCTATTCAGAATGATCATCATATAACTAAAATCTTTATCTAATTTCAGATTAATTCATAAAAAAGAAAGGTGGATAAACCTTTTTAAATTGCTGAAAATGTTAGTCTTAATATCTCTTAAATATATTTTTGGGATTAATCGTTCTTTATACTATTGATTTTTATGATTGATGTGAATGACAGCAAATAACTGCTTAATAAAAGACTTGATGTATATATTAAAGAAATTTTAAAAAATGCATATCTCTTCCTTACTTGAACTTTAATTCTTATGAAACTCAGATCATGTTGATATCTGTCAAATAATTTTTCTCACACCTTGCTTTTTAAATGACAAGATAACAGTAAACTAGGCTGGTATGTAGGGCTTGTGTAGATCGCTAACACAATATACCAAAGAATTATAAAAACCTGTGCATGTCTGAGTAAAATGCAAAAAATGTGCACAAATTAATATTTCAATTTTTTGCGCCACAATTTCAATATTTTCTGAAGGTGATGTAGTGTTAGGGATGTATTCAGGGATCACAAATTCCGGTTCACAAGGACCACTGTCCTGTAGATTTTAGATGTTTCCCTGCTCTAGCGCATCATATTCCGCTTAAACAGACCCAACCGTGTGTTGTCAAGTTCTAGACAATGATCGATAAATGTGAGTCAGGTATGTTGAAGCAGGGTAACACCTAAAATCAGCAGGATCCCTAAAATCAACCAAGATAAAATGTTATATGAAGAAATAGCCACAAATTAAATATAAGTGAATCATCTTCCTTATAATCATAGTCAACCTCAGTTATTTTGTCACCAGTGTTTATTATGAAAGAATACTCAGAAAGCTGGTAAAGGCTGTATGTACTGCATGCAAAGACTAAACAGTTACAAATCAATCATGCATTTTAAATGCAATGTGAGCATTTTCAATTTTTCAAAGTGCCATTATGAAATTAAACAGTGACTGAAGGTGATGACTTTTGGCACTGACTGCAATATTTGCCGTTTCAAACAGAAATGGTTTGGGTTTTTAGCTGACATTTGCGTTGGCTAAATTTTCTGGAGTGCTACGAATTAATCAAAAGTTAACTTTAATTAAGGCTAAACAGTTTGCATGACTTCATAAAAAGAACTGAAACATGATACATGTTAAAGAGGAAAGCCTAGAATGACATCCATACAGCTGAAGGACGCACAATTTATCTCAAAATATACCTTATTTATGATTCTTTTCATGGGGATGATGCTGTATGCATGTGTGGTTTGTTAAAATGGTACTTTTTTGAAAATTTGTTTATAGGCCTATGTGTGTCTGTGTGCAAATAAGTGTGTTTGTACATTTTTTTCAACTACTTTATGTGAAAATATAAATAACTACCTTGGCGGTGTATGCAGTGTAATCTGTTCCCAGCAGGATGGATTCCCACTGTGAGAAAGACAGTATATTGTTCCTGCAGCACCGCAGATAAAAACTCATTAGCATACTGAATCGTTTGGCTGCAAGAGCCACTCTGCCACCCATCTGCACTGAGCTGATAAACACGCACACACACAGCCCAGCTCACACACAAGCACACACACACACACAGATCAACACAATGCACACACATAAACACAAGTCTACCCTCACAAACACATAAACATGTACACCCTCGCACACACATCCTCTCACTCACTGCCTTTCATTCCCTCATACTCCTTGTATCCTTCTCTTTTGTGAGTCTGCGTCTTTTCTGAGAGTCTGGAACACTGAAGCAGGTAAATGTTTGGCAGGCATTAACCAGAGGGCCCCTCAGAGGAGTTGTGGCACAGCCAGAGCAGAGCACAGGAGAGGTTTCCGAACACCTGGATGTCTCTGATGCTCTCTGGAAGCAATTATAGCCTTTAGAAATGTCTAAGTACTGAGTGTGTTGCCATAGTGGAACCAGTGGCATAGCCCGCTGTGTAAAGTTAAAGAATTTAGGGAAGCAGGCTTCAGAAAATGCAGAGTTTATCCAAAAATCTCTCTGCTGTTGTTCTATTAACGTACGCAGGTTAGTGAACACATTGTAACTTTTCCATTGCATAACTGAATAATTTATGGGCGGTGGAGTCTTGATCTCTGTGGCTGTTTCACAAGGTCTACAGACACAACAGTGGGTAAGCGAATGCAATGGAGGCTGTCAAATCCACTTTCACAATGGCAGGATATCCTGTAGGTCAGCGAGCCATGTTAACCTACACAGGAAGTTGTCACTTGCTGAGGAGGAAGTGAGGATTCCAGCGTTCACTGGAAGCGTTTCTCTGAGGAGTTTGTGGTTGGGACTATACACGATACACGATGCTGTATGACACAGCTGGATGGCATGCCATTGTCAGTTTTGCTATTTAGATTAAACAATTATGACATACAGTGAAAAAAGGTGGAAAAATATTTAATGAGTCCAGAACTTCTATAGATTTTTAGAATCTTCCCCAGGAATCATTCATTTAATTTAAACGTATACATTTTTTCTTTTAAATTGAATTAAACAACACACACA
>JAVQJG010274619.1:0-35713 GCA_036024015.1 Craterocephalus amniculus
ATGTTATGGATCATAACGATGAATAATTAGAATAAGCTGCGGTTCTTAGCTCAGCTCATGTTGTATTGCACAAGCAGAACCCATCATGAACTAGTCATATTTGCATTAGTTTTAGAAAAACATATAATTATACTGTTTTTAGGCCTGCATAATTTTAAACATGCTCACTGTTTAAAATTAATAAATAAAGCAAAACTATTTGAGGCAAAGAGGAGTTTTTCCTTTTTTTAAAAAAAAGAAAAAGAGGGGCGTGTTTTTTCGGTTGGGGGAGAGGTAGAGAAGCATTGATTGACACAGGCCTTGTTTTGGTTTGAGACAGCTCCACAGTACGCCACCTAACGGCGAAAAAAATTGCTTTTAGCTCCTTTAAACGTTGTATGGTTATCATTTTGATTTGATCACTAGCCGCCCTGCATATGGAACACCAGCAATGGGAGCTACAATGTCTAAATTTAGAGAACAGAACTGAGCTGCTGGAAGGAAACCAGATTTACTGGGGAAAGACCATGGAGATGTGAAGGAGTGGATCATAAATGAGAGAAAACATGCACAAAGAAAGAATCAACCTACAAATGGAGGACGAGCAGTTTCTCTTATCTACGAATGCTCAGGCTGGACAGGATACCACCTTGCATGGATGACCAGGTGGGACATATGCATGGACAAATGGATCATTGTATGTTTGCCATTCTGTTTCAACAGCCTTTGGAAACCTGTGGCAGGGTTTAAGCCAGTCCTATAAAATAAAAGCTCTAGCTCTAAATGCTTGCTTTCATAATGCACAAGTTACAGTTATCTATAAGCCTCATAATGAAGATAAAAATTAACATGGACAGAAATCTGGGGAAAAAAATGCCTTTAGGGTCATTGTTTTGTTGCATTTTGAATTCCTATCACCTCCTTCACATTTACACCTTGAATGTTAGAATTGCATCTGTAAACAGTCAGAAGAATCCATGAAGTGTCCACATTTTCATAGCAGTATGCAGGAAAATGTGATGCATGAGTTTTAGGTGTAGGCTATTACATTATGTGTATGACCCCTGGATGAGAACGGGTTATCATCTAACAATACTGCTGGATTTTACTCATTTCATCGTCGCTAAAAGGCAGCAAGTAGTGATTCCAAAAGCTGATTCCTGTAAGTGCTTTTTACTCCAGCTTGTAAATTTACAACATGCCAATAACCTTTTGGCTACAGGAGCTTTGAGTTGAGGCATGAAGAGAAAACGTGACTCCAGCAAACTGACTCACTTCGATCAGCAAAAGTATCTCATTGTTTAAAAAGTTCCTCTGAACCGATTTCAGTTGCTGCGAGACTCTAGCAGAGATGATTTCATTCTCTTCCTCCTAAGTGTGGAAGACATTTGTCACCTTTTTTCACAGCAACATAGAAATTGTAGAGAACAAAATGAGAGAACAGACCAGGACTCAGGGAGGAGGAGTACTATCCCCAGCAGAAGACACGTTCCATCAGCATCAGTCTGAACAGCGTGTGTGATTCAGATTACATACTGTCACTGTTTGGAGACGACGTCACTTATTCAAGTCTCTGACAATTCAAAACCTTGACTTACACTTCAGATTTACATCTTTAAAGAAATCTATGAATCCATATATCCTTAATTTTCAATGAGATTCAAAGAAGTCAAACAAAATTTCTTCTCGTAGTTCTCATAGTGTAAATATTGGATACGATTTAACTCTGATATATTCAACAGTAACCCTGAACTTCAAGATGCTCCTGTTCCCTCCTGATATTCTCTTTCATTTACTTAAGACACCTACATTTAAACCTTCCTCTATAAATTTGTGATATTTAAAATCGATTACAGCCACTTGCGTTTGTCTTCTGATTTCCTTTTGGTTGCTTGCTGAAATACAATCCTGTTAAAGAGAAATTGCGATTTATTCTAAGCTTATTTTTATTTTCATCATATTGATCCTGATTCTATATTTAAATTTTATTTAATTCCATCCTTTGTTGTATTTGAGTGTTGCTGAGTCCCCAGATTTCCTTCAGAATAAAACATCTATGGCAAAAGAATAAAGGAAAGATACTAAAAATGATAAAACAAAAATAAAAGGCTTATACTCCCCAAATCTGATCAGTTTCCTTCAGTCTGCCTTTAACAACTTTTAAAAGTTTATCTTCAAAGTTTGTATGTAGTTGGAACATTTTTCTTTATTCAGAAGAGAAGATATTTTTCTGCACATAGAAGGTGATTTTCTTTTCTCTCCTCAGTTTTCAAAGACATGTCTGAGTCAGAGTGTAGCCTAGTGTCTCTGGTTTTATCTGAGTTTGAAAAACTTCTGACAAGAAGAACTAGAACATGGTGACCCAGACTTGTTAAGAGTTTGTGGCAGAGGGCACAGCTGCTCAATTTAACTGACAAGTGCAACCACCCCCCCAAAGAAAGAAAAAGAATTTGTTGGGATTGAATATACACTTGTCCGTCACCTTGTGGTATAAAACACATCCAGGTTCAGGTTCTTTCTGGATTTATGTTGCTTGGTGCAACATTCCTCTGTCCCTTGGGGGGGTTGATGACTCCTGTTTAGTCATTTGTATTTCTATGGTATTTTACTTTTGATCACTGCTTTGATGGTTTTAGTAACTACATTGCATATAATGTATTTCCTCTGCTGCTTGTGTGCTTGACTGTCAGTTGTATGGGTGAATTCTAATATTTGTGTCACTGCAGCTGGGTTGTAAAACTGAGGCACATTCATCCGAGTGAAACAAAGTTAATCTAGAACTTTTTTTCCTCAAGTGACCTTCATATCATTTCTATTTATTTGCAAAATATTTTTCAAACGGTTCACATTTATAAAACTGCAGTTCAAAATAAAGAGTCGGACTTGGTTAATTTAAGTCAGTGATTCCTGAATGTTTTCAGCAGGGCCCCTTTTCTATCCCATCACTGCTACCACATGCAACCAAACACTTAGCGCACCAGTGACCATTGTGCTGGGCTACGGTCCTAACCACCACACCACAGTGCAGCCCTACTTTTTCTTTTCTTTATGTTCAGGATTAAAAATCTCCAGAGGGACACTGGAGCTTTTTCTGCATCACATGACACACTGTGGTCTCTCTTCCCCACCACTACTGGTCTAGGCCAGGACAAGATATGTCTGCACATATTATGTTGTTGTAAAAAAAAACGGTACATTTCACTTTGCCTAGCCCCCCCCATTCCGTACATCTGTCAGGGTAACCCTGATGTCTCTTTGCTTTTAAGGTGGAGATTGAATGGTGCAGCTGTCGGTCTACAGAGTCTGATCAGCTCCGGTGGTGCATTCAGGGGTATCAGGCCAATTTACTGTAATTTATATTCATTCATACACAATGAAAAAAATAAGTGTTTGAGTCACATGAAGCCCTACTTTTAGTCAGGTTGTTGCAACCATACTGTACATCCACCACAGCTGAATAGAAAAGATGCTGATTTGCATCATCATCAAAGGTTAAGCCTTTCCAAGTTTTGCCATGCCCCATTCCTGGGAATATTTTCATGGAATCTATAACCCTTCCATCTATAACTTTGTATAATAAACTCCACCCAACACACGGGTTTGATCTTTTAAGTGCTTCATAAATAGACAGAATTATCACATGATCATGAAGGCTGTGGCAGCAAAAATCAATCTCACCCATGAATAATAAGATGTGCATGAGAGGGAGCATAAATTATGGGAAAATTATGAAAAATAATCAGATTATAAATAGGGCCCTGATGGGTGGTTAATTTTTCTGTGCAACAACACAAAGTGACTTCTCCTGATGACCGGGCAGATCCATCTCAGCCACAAACAAGTCAAATAAAATCCTTCCTCTGCAGCAACGTATCAGCCATCCTCCACAGCCCGCTCCATGTTGGGTGCCGCTGCCGATGGAGAGAACGGCGACATGAGAGTAAAAACATAACACCATTGAATCTGGGACACCATACTAGGGCACTTAGCAAGCGTGCCCATCCCTGGAGCAGGAATCTGGAGACCGACCGGATAAAAGTAGGAGGAACACTGCTGCACGCCTGAATTATCTTTGGACAAAAGCTTGCGTCGGCCACAGAAGATAATAATTTACAGATTGGAACCAATGCTAAGTAGGCTTATGGGACTGCAGCATGAGGAGAAGGAGAACAACTCAGTTAGGCAACTGCTTTTGATTTATTATGTGTCTGTTCTTATATTTCCCCTTTAGAGGGATTGAAGGAAAACATATTTCAGCAGATGTCAATCAAAAGGAAGCTGCGTCAGATGCCAGATAAAAAAAGGATGCTTTCTTTTTTCTTCCACCACTATTATAACTTACCACTTTAAGAAAAACCTCAGAAATTTCACATTGAATCACATGTGGTCCCAAACATGGAGCCACATGTGCAAACACGAGGTTTCAGAACATTTTCATGTCATACATGTGAAAAAGATGTGAATCATATGTAGATCTTATAAGGTTCACAGGGGATTCATATGTGAAGCACATGTTGCTCATATTCTCATGCAAATCAAATAAAAATGTTCCCAAAAGAAAAAACTATATGTATAACACCAAAACTAAAAGCAAACCATTTTCTATTCCAACATTACTGCTGGATTCGGTGTAGGCATCTCAGAGCTGATCACTGTCATCATTTCTGGAACCGGTCACAAATAAAACCGTACTGGACTCATGTGAATGACACAATCAAATATTTTTAGGATATGAAATTTAAAATATTTGTTTAGTGATGTACCTGGGTAACCTTTCAAATAAAGACTATGACCAATCAGTGGTATAAATAAATAACACTATATGGAGAATAACTATACCAAATCAACAACAATGGCTAGAAATTGTCTGCAATATTTAAGTCTTGGAGAATCTGAAATTTTTTTTAAATCATAAAAGGGCGGGGTATCATGTCATGTCAGGTACAAAGAACATATTTTTATAGCACTATAAAATAACTGTTACCCTCAGTTGTGTTAAAAATGCTGTATATAGAAAAAAGAACTAAAGAAATGTAACTTGCTCCACTTTTGTATATGAGCCTTGAAATTCAACTCTGTCTTTAAGACACTACAACACCTTTCCAACTTGTAAGGAGTACTGAGTAAGGAGTGCACTGATGGAGCTGAACTCGTCAGAGGAGGGGGAGGGGCATTTATGATGGGGAGGGGCTTTGGAGAGTGGGAGGGGCTGTGCTGTAGAAGCTGGCTCTCCTCTGTGGCTTCCACAGGGAATTCAGGGATTTCTTAAATATGCATGAAAGGTGAACGCAACCTGTTAGGAACTTGTTGTTCCTTTATACATGTTACCCCCCTTTAAAATTTTCCTTCATTATTTTTTATTTTTTCCTTTTTTGTGTTCCTTTTTTGCTTTGTAGTTTTTCTGTTACATAACTATCTAGGTGGAGGAGAGCGCCAACAAAGATAACCTGGCTAGATGTTTAAGTATAGAAAATATACAGATGTGTGTAGGCGTGGAAACAAACGGGGAGTCAGCTTCATGACTCTGTTGATCGTAGTTTGAAAAAGCTGACTTCGTTCTGTGTTTATACATTTTTGAAAATGCTATAAAAATGAAGTGAAAAGAAATTGTACCAAAACATGTGGTGTTATTTCTGTAAGGCACGGTAAAGCCGGGCTATGCAGGAGATGCTGTCGCTACAACAAACGTACAGAGCCTTTGGATGTTGACGTGTGAACATGCAGGAGAGTCTCCTACCGTGGTTCGATGCCTTGGTGTGAACAGGCGTGTAATGATTCTTGGAGGTTCTGATCGGCGTCTCGTCTTTGGGGGATCCATCGATAGCTGCAATGTTCTCATTGTCATACTGAGAAACGGGAACTGGTCCTTGCTGCCTCAGAATGTCCGCCAGAGCTCTAGAAGGAAATCACACCAAACATGAAGAGAAAAATTATACCTTTCCCTTCTACAACTTAAAATGAGGTCCCCGATCTATTTAGCAAAAGCTCCAATTTGACTCAGAGGTTGGAGAAGTTGGAGGAAATCCTAATTAAAGCCAGTCACAGATGAGTTACGTTCCTATTAAAATGGTAAACAAGATGCAAATATTTGTACCAGACTTGAGCTCAAAGCACATTTAAGTGTGAAGTGAGGCAAAAAAATAAATATATTTCACCAGCACAGTTTCCATCTTTTTATACCCTGAAAGAAAAAAGGGATTATTTAACTGTGTCAGTGTCAACCTAACGTAACCAACTTTTCCATAACTCTGTGACTTTGGAAGGTATTCAGTGTATTAATAGCATTTCCCTTCCAGGGCGAGAACACTTTAGCCGTCTCTTTTTCGCAGACACAGGCGACCTGATTTTGGATTGTCCCAGTTGCCTCGTCGTGTGCAGCAGGAGCAGAACCAGAACCGGCTTCTACATATGTCTTAATAAGAACTGACACATTGTCCAGGAAGAAAAGCTTCTAAAGCCCTGCAAACTGCAGGGGGTCATGGTTATAAATCGCTGTGATGCGTCTGCAGAGAACTTCTTAATGAATTCAAAATGTGCTTTAAAAAGACAGAGAGAAACTGAAAGTGTTTGCTCAAGTCAAAGAATGACAGATATGAAGGTTTGAGCTATATCTATTTTTTAAGAGCAGCTTTTTTAAGAATTTAAGAATCTTAAAGAAAATTTTCTTGGTGGAAAGACGCTCCTCCATGATGCATCTTTGCCATGCATGGCCAGAGTTGTTCAAAGTTAAACTACATCCATCCAGCTCTGATTTTATTAAAGCCATTAAAACGTCATTACCACAGTCGGCAATAACTAAAATAATAGGTGGAGCAAAACAAGTCAAACATGAATAATGTTATCATAATTATATGCCCGATGCTGGTTAAGCAGTAAGAAAACGGATGGATGATATATTCTTAGTCTCATGTCTTCATATCAAAGTAACTAAGTGCTACTGCTACACTGCTTCCTATTCATCATGGCGGCCATCTCTGCTCATAATTAGGTTGTTAGTTCGTAAAAAACAGCTTCATTCTGGTTGAAATTTATTCAGCTGCAGTCTTACCGGTTAGCATCTGAAGGGCAGCTAATTCCAAACACAGCCCCGTCAGCAACTTCCTTTAAAGTGGACATTTATTGGATGGAAGAAGCCAATGCATAATCCAACATGGCTCGGTCTTATCTCAGAGGAAAGTCATTTCAGTTGGACCGTGGAGAAATTACTGACTTTATGTAGGGAATGATGAGATTCTGGACGCATGCGGGACAGAATCAAACCCTAACTTCAGTCAGCAAAGCAAACAGTCCGGGAGCAGGCGGAGGGAAGACTACAGTAAACAGGTCAACACTCAATAATCCAGGATTTATCAACAAAAAGCATGCCAAAAAAATACAGAAACCTAAAATCAGTAACAATAAGGTCATAAACCAAGAGGGAAAACACTGGAAAGCTGCGTTGGACCAGATATTCTAGTCAGGAAGCAACTAAAACCAGAGTTTATAACCTGGGCTCACACCTGGGTTCGATGCAGAAAGCAGGTAATGTTGAAACTGACCAAGCTTTACCCTGACTCTGTTACCACAGTAACTGACTGAAGCGAGCCTCCTCATTGCAGTTGACCATAAAAGCCCAGAACTTCTACCCATCTCCTGCCACCCAAAGACGCTGACAGACATGTCAGACAAACACTTTTCTCCGCTGTTATCTATGCAGATATGTGTAATCGGACGGTATAGCAAGTGTGAAGTAGACATTAAACCTGTCCAATAATGGTATGGTCCCATGCAAACCTTTCTGAAAGATATCTTGTACTTTATTTCCAGTTATCTCCGTTTTTTGGGTTTTTTTTTCAGATTTTTCAAAAACTTGGGTTAAACTGGGTTAAATAACTAGCTTTTAGTTAGTGGTTCCCATTGTGAATCCAGGTGTCAGGGCGCCACTGATGATGGCTTTTTTGTGGGTAAAGATGCTCAGAGTAATTGTTCTTAGACTAAGTTAAACCAGAGTTTCCGATTAGACTGAGTTAGTTGAACGGTCTTTCTGGAACAGGCTCCACGTGAGGAGTTGCATCATTCTGGGCCACTAAACTGAGGTTTCATGTGGTCTTATTACTTCGACTGGGCTATCATCCAGCCCAACCAGTAACACCGACCAGCAGAAACAAAGGGCACTACTCTGATTCTTCTATGGTATTTCATTAAAACAACAATAATCAGAGCTGTCACATGATTTAGGATCAGCCAATATTTCTTCAGGACAAATTATCTGTTGAATCAAAGAAGAACAAAACTAAAAACCACCTCTTGTCATGACCGTTTCTGTGCAGCGGCCAGAACAAAAGGCGGGCGTCTCGGCACCTAGCTGGCATAAATTGCCTCCCGGTTTGCTCTGCAGATGCTGATCAATACACCCTGTTCAAATCACGGGCTTCAGCTCTCTCAGATTTCTTCTGTTTTGCTGAAGGTCACAGTCCAACAGCGACTCGGCATTCCGCTCGCATTCCCGTCTGCGTCTCAGAGGTGGGAGTCTAAATCACTTTGGAGAAGCACCGGAAATTAACAGAGATGCTCCCACTTTTCAGGAGCATGCCCTTGCCAAGTATAAAGCTAATCCCGTGTTCCACCACTTCTTTCTGGTCACGGCTGTCAGCGTGAATGTTTGCTGCCAGCTTCTGAGGCCCGCTCCAGCAGGCGTCCTTACGACAGCTCCATTTACCAAACAGACAGAGAGAATAAACAAATCATAAAAAGTGGGGAAATGCTGCTGAGCACCCTGCGAGCCACGCTTCCTCCATTAATTGTCCCCTCTATAAAGTCTCATGACCAGTCAAGCTGTGGCATTAAGTAGATTCTGCTGAAAGTGTGACATCAAATTTACCAGCTTCTCGTTTCTCAGGGACCAAAGACGAAAATATTGCTGCACTATGGCAATTTGTTTTTTCTTCAGACTGAATATTGGCTTAAAAAATCTTAAAAAACACAGAGGCTCCGCTTGGCATCAAATGTAAAAGTGATCCAGTGACAAAGGGTTGTGTTGTGTTGTTGTCAGTGTCAGGATTTGGACATTTTCTGGCTGTTTCTCTGAGAAAGAAGGCTGAGTAATCCCCTTGACATTTTCAAAGCAGCTGGATGCAAAGTTTCATGACTGCAGAATAACAATGTTCAATTATTCTCATTTCATTAAGTCAACTTCTGGGCTCTGGCTGAGCACCAAAACACCCTCCTCTGCTTTGTCCAAAATGGACAGCATAATAGTAGGTGATTCAATGATGCATCAACAATACAGTGCTTATGCGACAATGTGACTAAAGCATTGGCGTATACATACGTTTCCAACCAGGGAGGGAAAAATATCCAATCTGAGTCGACTCAGACCCATTTAACAATGTATGCTACGTATATATCATAATCCATCGTTACATGTTTGGGTGTAAAAGTTAACTCTGAATTTATAAAATGGTAAAGTCCAGTTTCTTATTTAAAATTTTGGCTGGTTTTATGTAAAACAGGATTTTGAAAGACTCCTTTGTGCTTTTATAACAACAAGGTTGAACTTTTGTCATGCTAAGTTGCTCTGTCTGGTCAGAAATGCAGCCGATCGCCTGCTCACCTCTTCTGCCTCGCATCATTGGCTCCCTGTTGGAGTCCATTTTAAAAATTATCTTTTAAAAATATAAATCTTTGAATGGACCACAACCATCCTGTCTGACCTAATACAGGCCTAAACTGCTGCTGGTGAGGCTAGAGTGAGGCTGAAACTTGGAAGGGATCTGACTTCAGCTGCAGAACCAGCTGCCTTCAAACATTAAACAGGCCTCCTTGCTTATAACACTGAGGTGATGCTTTGATATGGTTTTTTGGTCATTTTGTAATTCCTTGTCTCCTGATGTGTCATGGTCCATGTTTTTGTGTATTAAGTAGATATGGATTTTTTTTTTTTGTAATGATTTGTTGTTTTATTGTTCAGCACTTGGGTCCAGATTGTGTGTTTCATTAGACAGACAGACAGACAGACAGACAGAGACAGACTCTATTCTACCTGCACTGTGAGATCTTTCTAGCAACTAAATCTTTTTAGCCACAGTGTGAGCTCAGCATGGCCAGTGTGTTGATATCCAGTTACTATCGTGCAACGCACCACGTGAAGCCAGAGAAGCAAGAAAGCAAGAAAAGGTTGTAAAGTTCAGTTTATCAGGATTTGGACACTGCTGGGCTTGGCTAACTGCTTGGTTAAACCTTCGTTCTGTGTTAGCCAATGTTTGTCATTCATACACAAACTATATCCAGGTCAGCTTTATTTACTCCTATCTCATGTAAATTCTGTATAGTTTTCTTGTTTGCATGGAGCTTTTTGATATAAATATTGTCTCTAGGGCCATCAATATACAACAATTTCCTATTTATGGAGGGGGGTTGGGTGGTTGCTACAATGTAACTGGTGCAAGAACAAAGCCTGAATCATGCTCCTCATACTAACCAAAGTACTGCAGCTGAGGAATCAACATATGACACATTTATATGAATTTGTGTTAATGACAGCCGTTGTTTTGCTGAGAAACTGAAATTATCCAACACTAAAATTAGATTTAAAATGGGCCAAAACAGAAGGACTGGAGAGAAAATGGTGAATAGGAAATTAAATGAAAATAAAATGAAGATTTGATCTCTGAAACCGTATCAACAAGTATTTATTACATTATTCATAATTGTGTCAATTAAGGCAATGCTGACAGTTATACCGTAGCACTCATCATGAGACACTGCATTGCTTCATACACTTGCAAATCTCTATCTTGGGCAGCTACCACCTTTTTTCAGAGACTTACATATTTCATTACACACTTAGAAGTTTGTTGTACTTCCTTGTTAGACATATTCCCTCTTTCCATCCCTGAAAAACTAAGTCACTCACGAAAAATGGTCTCTGATTCCTCCTCTGGAGTCACATCTAAAACCATGAAAATATTTGTATGTTTCTGCTTCTTTTTTTAAATCATTTCAACCTACAGAAAATACTTCTGTTTTACACTTGCAGATGGTCATATGCTGTGTGGATGCTTAATGTTGTGAAACCACTTGGGAATGTTCTCAATTTTCTCAGACACAAAGTCGAAGTGATATTTCTTAGTAAAGTTTGCTGTTCCCATGGCTGAGAACAGCAAACTAATACCCTGTCTCTTCTGTTACATGTCGGCTTTCTCCAGTATTCAAAGCTCCTCGAAGCTCTTGTCTCAATGGTTTGAGGAAGGCGGAGCTCATTAGCTGAATGGTGGTGCCATTGATGTCTGTGCACCAATCATTAACCAGCAACATTTAATTGCAAGTCATTCCACTACATGGCTGCTTCCACGCTGCAGCGAGTCAATGACATCTAATGAACCCTCATCGTCAGAAAAAACATCTAAATCTCAGAAATGAAAGGGTTCTAAATTTTCAAGTTATGCTTCACATAGATGCATTTAAACCCAACAGTTTACAACAAATGACTCTCTTCACTAGTGCTTGATCAAACCCTGCTTCTCCACGCACACACAGAGGAGGGGTAAAGATCCATTCCCTTAAACCAAATGAAGTGGAACAGTCTTTAGCTGTGATGTTCCAGTCCCTACACCTGCAGCTTGACTGGAATGGCTACAGGGTTCATTTTTATGCTGCTTTAAATGCTCGAGGAGCAGTTCAGTGGCCACTACCGGTGCCTTTGGGGGTTTAAAAACACAGACCACTCCCATCAGAGCAATCTCTCATAGCTTCTCAGTGACATTTAATTTATTCCCTTGAGGTTCACCAGACATGAAATACCCCCCATACGCACAGAAAATGATGTGTTCCACAGAAATGTAGCTGGAAGGATTTTTTTTTTTAAATGGGGGCTTTGGGAAGGATTGTTATGGCACGTAAAAGGTCATGAGCTAGAATGAACTCATGATATACTGGCTGTAAGTTGAGTAGGGTGGAGATCTGGCGATTCACTGTGACATCAGCTGAGTGGAGGAAGATTTTCTTTTAAAAGGGGGGAGGGAATGCGGAGCCATAAGCTCATCATGGGCTCATAAGCGGCCAGCTCAATGAGAAATCAAGGGAATTTCTGAAGTAATGATTAGCCATAACTGTGATAAAATAGAGCTAAAAGGACATTTATTTTCTCTGCAGGAGTTGTGAAAATGGTTACCTGTGCACATTCATCTCCTGGGGAGGCTTCGTGGCTTTATCATAGGCAACTTTTGCAGAAATCCCAATGGCAATGATGAGCGCGATGACCCCGCAGGTGATGTACACCGTGGTGTTGGTCTGGTCCAGCTCGGGGTCGTACGTGTCGCCGGTGGGCGCGGGGGAGGGGGGCTGGGTCTTGATCCAGTCCGGGGTGTTGTAATTGGTGCAGCTCTTCTGCTCCAGCCGCTTCCCCCGGTCCGCGCAGCAGAAGCGCAGGAAGCAGCTGCCGCAGCAGAAGCGGTGGTCGGTGTTGTTGCACGCGAACTCTTTGTCGTACTGTCCGCTCACGTCGTAGTAGCCCATGCAGGTGTCGTGCTGGCCGACAACCGGAGCCTGAACCTGGGTGATCTTCCCCGGGACGGCCGCGGGGACCGAGGTGGTGCTGCCGCTGACCTCCTTCAACTTTGGGTTCCTCCGCGGCGGGACTTTGCTCTTTTTGTTGTTGGCGGCGGCGCACAGGACATGCAGCGGGTCTAAGTAAATCAAAAGAAGCAGAAGGTGCTTTATCCCCATCATTTGAGGATGCGCTGGTGTTTGCTGGCTGGCCTCCACTCTCGTCAGGTTATTCTTCTTCTGATGGTCACTCTTCCACCTCTTACCGAGTGGAGCCTATAGCGGCTGTCTTCATCGCAGGTACTCCCGTCTGTGCCAAGCTTTCTTTGACGGACTTGCACTGACTGGTTTTGCGCTCACCAGACACCAAAAACATCTTCAGACCGATCCAACAGAGAGCCAGACGTCTTTAAAAATGGGCAAACCACATCTATCTGGAAAAATTTCTATGATTTCAGCCGCGGAAAAAAGTGCAATAAAAGATGCCCTCCAGGGGAAATCGCTTATCTTTACTATGAGCTGGACGATGCAGAGTGAGATTAAGATTCTGTGGAGAAGAAAGAAGTTTGGTCGGTAAAATAAAGCCCTTTCTTCATAAATGTAAGGAGGAAATACAAGTTGTTGTTTTTTTATGTAAGACATTATAGAAATAAGGAAAGCGAACCAAATGGCAAACTGCGAATAGTTTCAGCACCACGGATAGCGCCCAAGCTTGGAGCGCGACAGCAAGAGACCACCAAGACATCGACTTTTTTCAGTATTATCTCAGTTATAATCAGGGTTTTCCACTTCAAACTGGCCAATATTTCTAAGAATAATTGCATAAATATGAAATGTAAGCTGCTGCAGAGTGTTTAATCGCTTCATGTTGCGCAAAAACTTTCTTCCTTCTAACTTATTTAACTTTATTCTCCATTTAGAGATACACAGAAAACACCGACTCAAAGCAGAGAGAGAAGACGAAGATGAGGAGAACTTACCGGGATAAGAGTGGCCGGTAACAGCAACGTAGTCTCAGCCACTGCCACCGAATCAAAGAGCCTCTGTAAGACAAGAGGCAAGACCTCTCTCTCCTCTCTGGCCCGCCTCCCTCCACCTCTCTTACGCGCTCTCCATCCATCCACCCACCCACTCTCCAACCGCGTCACCCATTCAGGTAGCTCCGTTAATTATCAGCCGGCATCTCTTCCCCACTTCGGTTGCTTTGGTCATGCCTCCAGGCTGCACTCGATAACTCGGGGAGGTGGAGAAAACAGGAAGATAACAGTGTGTTAGAAGTTGTTTGGGAGAGAGGAGGCGTTCTTGTTGGTGTCCATTCACGCAACAGTGCGCGCACAAGCTTGAGGTTGTGTGTGCAAGGTTTACTTTAAAATTATAAATCAAAGTTAGGGGGAGTGGAGGAGCAGAGGATGCTGCAGTCTGGACGTGGTGAAGGGAAAACAATTGCTAAGAGGAAGGGCTTGAAGCTGCATTGTTCCTCAAATCAGGCTCATAGATTTGTCAAATTACGACTTAAATAAATTAGAACCAGGTATTGATTTGTTGTAAAGTAACTTATTAAAACAGTTATTGTATTATCAGTTTGTAATTTATGTTCTCAAAATTTAAAATAAAAGAGTATACATTTGTTTAGAATTTAAAAGGATGATCATACAATTTCCTTTTACAAGTCACAATTTTTCTTTGACACATTTCAATTTGTCAAATTTGTCTTAATCTAATCCCTGATCATTTGAATAAAATATCACTGAGGGCCGGGTGGACAAACGCATGATGACTTAATGCCTAGCATTAAAGCTAAATGTCTTGATGACTGTGTTTATGGTCATGGTTGTCAGACATGATCACTGAACATTCACAAGATCCATGTTCGCCATTTACATCCGGAAAAAAAAAACTAAACCAGGAAAAAGTTATCTAGTGCGCACCCTAGTGGAATAACAGAAGTTGACAATGTAAAAAGTAACCAAAATAATCGATTTAGATGACTGCTCAAGAATTTTATGACAGGAAGTCTGTCCTCTGGTTGTGTGGACACCACATCAGTTGAGGCTGTTAACATTTCATGAAACTTTTTCCTTGTTAGGTCCGATGTTTGGTGAAGGAGCTTTCCAAAGATTAGGGGAACAAGCTGTGACATCCAGTAAAAAAGGATTGTAACTGAAAGGTCACAGAGTGGCTGAAGATGATGCAAATGATTTACTGCAGCCTAATAAAAAAGGTGCAAAACTTTGCCCTTATGAGCAAAATATCTTCACAGTGGATGGAGAGTAAAAACATTAAAAACCGTAAAAACCATTTTTATTACGTCTTTGGACAACAGAGGAATGAAGATGTGACTACATATGAATATGGATCTTCCTATTCATGTTTCAAATACAACTACACGTTAAATAAAAGATGGTAAAAACTGAAAAGTTGTCTTCATAGCCATGTGGTTAAAAAGTAAATGACATCATCTCCAAGACTCAACAGCATGAAAAAGTAAACGTACAGTGCTGGGTGTCATACTGAGCCCAGAGCTCATTTCATTGGCCTCTGCTCAAACATGACAGACTCCTAATGAAATGAGTGTCTCTGCAACCACAAGGTCTGATGGAAGACTTCTGGAACATTAGCCCCAACAGAAAAACGCATGTATGCTGCAGGTTCAAAATGTACAACATGGTTTTAAAATGTTTTTCATGTGATTCACACACGTGTTTTTTTCTGTAAAGCAGTGAAGGAAAGGCCTGGGATTTGCTAAAATTGTGGGTATGTGACTGTGGAGGAATACATTTAGATGACAGATAGAAAATGAAATATTCTCAGGCTTGCCTAAAATAAAGAAAAAATGGTTTCAGAATATTTTTATAATCACAAAATGGGCGTGACATGGTATATTTCTGATTTCAGCTGTGTTGATGGAATGTTGTACGTAGATAACAGTAGTTTATCATCGTGTTGCTTACTTATTGATGAAGTTAAGGTGTCTAAGATTTTATTTTTTTATGGGGTTAATAAGATGCATTGTATCCTGAAAACTTAGTCTTCCTGCTCAGCCTCCACAATCCTTCGAATTTTTGGCTCATTCTGCCACTATCTGACTTTTCATTGTTGCTTATTGTCAAATGTGGGGAAAATCCTGCTCTAAGACTCATGTGGTGGTCCCTCTTCTTACAATGGAAAACCTTCTAAAGTCTGTATATTATTGCAGAGCACTTGCACAGTTTTAAAAAAACAAGTCCCTGCCCCCAGAAGGTGAGTCAAGGAGAAATATTGAATGCAGGAAAAGTTAAATAGAATTAATAAATAGCATTTTTTTTCTCCCCATTAGGTTGGCGGTTTTCATTACGGTGTGTTAATCTGGTCAAATCTGGTGCACCAGATGGTGGAAACAACCACATTATAACATTCCCATTTGACAGTGAAAGGTAGCGGCTCCAGTTGACTTTCAAATACTTTGCTGTCATTGTCTATAGTCAACATCCTCCCTCCCTGGGTTATTATGCAGCATGTCAAAAGTCATCCATCTGCTGTGCAGACTAACACCACTGCCAAGATTTATCTCTTTTAGCCAGTTTGAGAGTTATCTGAACAAGGTGAAAAGGACTCACCGAAACATTCAGATAGTCTTTTTAGGATTAAAAATATTTGTATTACAAGGAACTATATGGCTTTTTTTAACTTGTAGGAAGTCATTGGTCTAAGGAGATCATGATTAAGTCAAAGCAAAGCAACTCAGAGTGAAGTTTTCCTCTGGATTACCTGGTCCAGTTTTATTTTAAACAACAATTTCAGATTTATGTTGCAAAAAATGTGATATAATCTACACTGTATGCAGATGTAAGAACTCGTCTATACTCAAATCCTTGTGATACAGTATGTTTAGTCCTGTACAGAGATGATGGCTGATGGTGGACCCAAATGCAGCGCTGCAGAGGAGACATTCAGTTAGGTGGGAAAAAAAGCCTCAATAGAGGAAAAGAAAAAGCTGAGACAGGTTATCTAAAGGCAGGGTAAAACCAATCCTGGACTTAACTGGAAATGCAGGAGCAAACAATAATGAGGACATTACATTGAACAGTGGAACAGAGGCAGCAGCCATGATAAAAGCCGTTTGAATTCCCTATAAACCGTGAAAAGGAGCTCCAGTGCTTCATTTATTAACCCCGATAGTATCCATCGGATCCTCCTTTCACGAAAAAAAGTGTTACTTCCATTCCACAATTCCTTTGGGCAACAACCTTGGAAGTGGTTCCTGACAATGTTTGAGTCATGCTAACTGGGATTTGTGTGGAGACACTCCCTGGCCGAAGGAAACGCTGCCACCTAAAAAATATAGCCGCACAGTTTCATCACACCTCCTCCAGCTGTGATTCCTTTATCGTTCGCTATGACGTCGTTTCTGAAATTATTGGCTCTCTATTGATGATTGGAGAGAACCCCTAAATGGGGTTCAGGTCTGGACTTTCAGGCTCTCTGAACCAGTCTTTCACTATCTGAGCCATGAATCCTGGTGCTGCCATGTGGAATACAGCTGTGCCATCATATGGAAAAGCCTGTTCATATATTCAGCTAACCAGTCGTGCTTGGATACAAATAATATTGCATAATGTAGACCTGAACCTAGACCGGGGCAACTGCCGCAACCCCAGATCATAGACTGCCCCCTCATGCTTGTAAAGTAGGCAGGAAACATGATGCTGCATCTCTTCATCCTCCTCGCTTCTTCTCCTGAAGCTCCATCCCTCTGGACCCGGGTCTATCTGGACCCATCACACCTCCTTCCGTGGCTCCAGAGTCCAGTCTATGTTCTTTAGCAAACTGAAGCCCTTTTCTCACTGATCAGTAGTTTTCTGTCTGACCACGTTTCTTCCCGGAAGAGAATGGTTCCCGGCTGTCCTTCCAGTTTATGATGATACCTTGGACATTTCTTAACCCAGTTTCAGCCTCTGGCAGCCTGATTACACATGGAAAGTAACAGACAGAGAAAAAGTGTTCAGGGCAGCATAACTAAAGTGATATCTAAGCATCACCCAAGCTATTCCGAACTATAAAAACAAAAAGAAAAACAGGGAATTTCCTGAATCCAAGCTGGACATATCTGTCAGTGAAAGGAGCCGGAAGTCTACAGGAAAGTGTCATTTTAAGAGTTAATATACAGTCTAACAGACATTTCTAGCGTTTCGTATGACTTTTTGTGACTCTTTGTTTCATAGGACACCCATGGAACAACAATGTAACTTTACAATGTAATTTTACAGATCAATGCTGAATTATTGGAAGTTGATAAAATACATTTCAACAATAATTTCCATCTTGTCTTTAACTTCATGCTGCCTGCTGCTTCTCAAACTTCAAACAGAAACCTAAAGAGGAATTAACTGCTGATAATTTCATTTATTTTACAGTTTTTTTATATTTTCATTGAATAAAATAAAAATGTGTAAAAAGCCCATTAAACGGCAGGATCCCTCAGGTCTCTGGTCCGCTCTGGTCTCCACGGAAGGATTTAAATCTCATAATCATCATACTTATTAACTTGACTGGAGTTGTCCAAAGTGTTTTCATCTCACGCTGCAATCTGGACAGAAGAACAGGAAGTGGACGTTAATTGCCCGCTGGTACATCACTCAGTGATCCACCCCTGCAGGTTCTTCTGAAAAGTGTGACCAACTCTGCTGCGCCCCTGACAGCACGGTGCAGATAATATGATGAGAAGACGAGAAAAAGGGCAAAGAGCTTTTGATGAATGTCTTTCCACAGTGGATGCTCTGGAAGACGGCATTTGCAAATTAGCCCTCCATTCCTCTGTCAGTCAAAATGGCACATCAGATGGAGCATGGAGCATCCCTCTTCCTGATTGTCCATTAGTGTTAAACAGCTTAGAGAGCGCAAAGCTGGTTTCAGCAAAAAGAACTGACAGGTAACAACCGGGTTGGCACTGGCTGGAGAATAATGAGGCCGAATTTCCACTCAGGAATGAAGTGATAAATTAAGAGATATTCAGCTTAGAGTTTGTTTTCCATGCCAAAAATCACAAAGCAGCCACAGTGACAAAGTAACGCCGGCATTTACACCACAGGAGCGATGCTCTTGAAAGCGTTCGCCTTGTAATTGTCATGTTGATTAGCATCAAGGATGTTCGCCCCACATTCTCCCTCTCATATCTAACCCAGCTATATTTTGTCTTTCAATCAGGGATTTTATGTGGGTCTTCAGTCGGCTTGGCTCGCGACACCAAGCGAAACGTCTGCCCCAGTTCTGGTGCTGAGGGGGAATGGATCTCCTCTGACGCCGGCCCCTGTTCGGGGGTCCGTTCTGTTGGCTTTGTTAACGAGCCAGGCAGCCTCAACATGTTTCAGAAGCTCAGTGCTGCATGCAAATTCAATTACAGCAAGGGTTTTTTGTTGTGACAGTGTGTCAGTAAAGTGAGCGTGCTGCTCATATCTGTTCACTGTGGATGTGTCTGCTGGGCTAAAACCATAGCATAATAATCTGAAACATGGGAGTTATGAGAATGGAAAGGCTGCTGTTTCGAAAAACAATGCCAAAATAATAAGTAGACAAGATTTCCTTTATTCTGGTTGTCCTTTTTAGGGAATATAAAAAGGCACTGAGGATAAATGTGTTAGGAATAACTTCTGAAACAATGACTCACTTTTCTATATGATAATCTGTAAATTTGAACATCTTCACACACTTATGGATGTATGAGGCTGTGCAGAGACAAATATATCATAAAGACAGAAATACTTGCTTTTCGTTATTGCTAAGACATGGTCAGGAATCAGGATGATGTTTGTGAGTCTGGTGATGGAAAATAGTCTTTTTTTTAAGTTTATTTGATAGGGACAGTACATATCAATGAACATTTGTAGCAACAGATGTAAATATGTTGGATTGTAGCTAAAAAGCTCATTTGCATCCATAGTCCCTAGGCAGATAAAGATACACAACACAGTAAAACTCTTTGTACAATATAAAAGAGTAAAACACAGTATAAAATTAAAAGAGAAAAAAAAACAAAACTATAACAGTGCATTATAATTTATAAAGCAGGGAAAATATGCTACCTCTAGTGGTCATTAAGGGAACTGCGTGAAGGGTGCTGTAGCATTTATGACAATAGTTATGTTGTTGAAAAGAAAACAATGTGCAATTATATGATCTTTTTCTATCCGTAAACTAAGAGACATCAGCTTTAGTAATTCATCGTATCATGTCACATTTACAATTATGTTACCATGACAGCTTGGAAAATGGCCCCCATGACAGTGATGATCACATTGAAAAAATAACTTGTTTTACCTCCAGTCCTCATAGTTTTTAATTGTCCAGAAATTATGCTCCATCCAGCCACCCTCCCTCTGGGGTTTCATAAAGGAAAGAGGTGACAATTTGGAAATGTTTTTTACCTTACACAGAGTCATATCTAAGGCTGTGAACAAACAATAGATATGAACATAAATTACTTTTACTTAAAAGGTTACATCAAAGTTCATTCGCCCCTGTTCATTCCTGTCTAGAGAATACAAATGAAAAACTGCAGAATTATACTGAATTATCGAGGAGAGCCTGAGTCTGATCCACAAAGTATTTCATTTTGTTGAAAAAACTCACTCCTTGCAAAGCAAATTTGTTTAGCATGATATGACACCCAGTGTGTCATTCTGCTTATCATGATGCTGGACAGGACAAACAATAAAAAGTTATCCAGGATAATACAGATAAATGACTCCTATGTACACATCCAACAGCTTTACAGAAGAAGAAAACCAGAACCATTCAGTACATGGAGAAAAAGCAATATATACACATGACGTATAGCCTTCGAAAGAGGGCATATTACCCCTTTTCCCTCTACACTTTTATACGAGGACAAGCCCAGTAGTCAAATTAAACATGCTAGCTGAGCTACTGGACTTAACTCTACCTTTACAAATACTGACAGCAGGTCTGCTGAACTCAAACTTCAACTATTCCAAAGATTAAATGAAAAGCATATTTAAACTTTAGCCAAAGCTGGTCGTATACATGGTTCAAATTACAGGAGAGCTAAGGGGAGATCGCTTCCCTGAGGCCGATACTGAAGGGGGGAGCCCTAAAACAGTCCACATTCATATTGCTTTTTATTTTTTCATTAAGTTCATTATGTTTCTTAGAAACAGGGATGTTCCAACACATTTAGGTAATATATTTAGGTTGTACATTTACTACTGTAAGTCCTGATATACTATAGGAGGTAGTAGATCCCATTACAGTTCACTGGTAAATGGACCAGAATATCAGATGCAACTACTGAGCAGATAATTATGTATCAGACGGGTGTTTTTGGCAATAACCAAACTTTTGATGGTGCTACAGTGGACTAATGGAGCTTAGCGAAAGTTCAGTCAGGAAGACCTGCAATGGTTTTTCATTCATCCTCACATAGCTGTCCCCTTCTCCATCTCTCTCCTTCTCTCATTCTTTGCCACACTCTCTCTATCCTTCTTTCCCCTCTTAATTAACCCTAATCAGATCCTCTCCTTGTTCAATCAGCACCTGTGTTTGCAGCCAATCCCACTCAAGCGGGGGATTTAAATATTTTCTCTTTACTACCTTCTCCCTTTCAGATCAAATTCGCAGCCCTCCTCCACCCCAAGCGCCGCCTGCGGGCAATCTCATCTCTCTCTCCTGCTGCCTTCCTCCACCACCAGGTCCAGACCCCCGGGGGGGAATTGCTTGTCGTACGAGTAGCCTCTTCCCTTTTAGCAGATGACTGCACGACGGGGTCTACACGCCAAAGCACATTGACTGAACCCTGTTCAATAAATGTATTTCATCTCACTCTTTGTCTCTCCTGATTGAAATATAAATTATCCTGCACATCACTTGTAAAGCTGCTGTACACACTCCCCAAAAAATTATAACCTGGACATACTGTTAAAAACAAAAACAAAAAAAAGCCAAAAATGTGAATTATATTGTTGGCAAATTTGCTTCTCAAAGTTCCGTTTATCTTCATCAGGTCCAACTAGTACATTCTCTTTTTAAGGTTTCTGCTGCAATGAATTGTGGGACGCTTTATCCACTCTGTTTTTATTAAAGGACAATCAAGAGTCTCCTCTGGTATATAAATGTGACACATACAGCGTCCAGCTGGCTTTTAAAATTGCAGCCAGTCTCACATTCAAGTCTTTTTTTATTCACTACATTATGAAAAGTGACTACTAGGAAAAGTTGTCCAACACTGATGGATACTTTGAAATAAAAGTTAATTTTGAGCTTTTCTACAATGAATATGACATTAAAATCCATTATGATATAAACAGAAAAGTAAAAATGAGTTTTTAAATATTTGTTTAAATAACATGCACTCTTCATAGAACCGTTTGTCATAACATTTCTATTTAGCACTGAGTCAAGTTTATATCTGTGGTGACGTTTTTCATGAAATATGAAGTTTAAAAAAAAGGAGGGGGGAATTAGACTGACAGTTTAACTTGCAGAGCGTTACTAATTTCAAGTGTCTACTGATGCAAAACAAAACATTGAGTTTATACATATTTTAAGTGTTGAGAGTGCTTTTGCTCTCTGACTGAGCTTGTTCAACCCACCTGTCACTGAGATTCATTCCCATGTGAAGAAAAGCTTGATGAGCTAAAGAATTATTTACCAACTTCTGTGGAAATGAGGAAAACGAGTGATTTTTTGCACCTTTTTTCCCCCACACAGAGCATTTCTTCTGCACAGCCGGGACTACATAAATGTGAGAAGTTTTCTTACTTATCAGTCTGACGTCTCCCAGAGGATGACCAAGACTTGAAGTTTAGGGTTCAACCATAAACATCCTTTCAACTCTATAATTTGATGATAGGACCAGTCACTGAAATACATCAGGGATGGGCCCATCAGGTTTGAGATGTTTCCTTAATCCAATGCACCTGATGCAAATCAAATGGAACAAACATGTTAAGTTCTGTCAAAGCATGCTGGTTCATCAGTCTGACGCAATTTGCTGCAACAGGAAATATCTAAAACCTGCAAAACTGCAACCCTAAAGGACCAACTTTGCTCTCTTGATCTACATAAGATGCTTTGTCTAGAAAGTTTAGTCCCAGAGAACTAGGCCTGCAGGTTTTAGATGTTTCCAGACTTCACACTCCAGATTCAGATTAAACGGATCCAAGAGCTTATCAAGTTCTGATAAGTGGTTTGTTGATTTGAATCAGGTGTGCTGAAACAGAAAACATCCAAAATGAAAATATCAAATGTCTGAACAGTTATCGATTGTAAGATGCATCTAAGAAAAAACAAAGAGTTAAGAGAAAATCCTGTTTATCAGACTTTGCAGCAACTGTTTTCCAGCTCATATATTGGCTGAACAGTTCAAGTTTTTCCTGTCCTGATGTCACCTCTTCCCTCTTCTCCTTCAAATGTGAAATATGTTCACTAAAAAAGTGACTAAAACAAATTAACATTAAAAAAACTTTTTTTAAAAACTTAAAAAAAATGGAAAAATATTTTTTTTTAATTCTATGAAAATATTTATTTCCTTAAAACAGACTTGCACATTTGAAGGCAAAATCTACATTTTTCGGCAAGAAATTTATATTTTCAGAAACAAAACATAAATACACAAGCAGAGAGAAGAATCTACAAGTGGCAAAATACAAAAATACATTTTTTTTCTGAACTACAAATCATTTGCTTGAACAACATTGATTTGCTTCCTTAGATTTGTTCCATCGTAGATAAAACATTACTTACAAGATGGCTATCATTTCCCAACATGCAGTGTAACATAAAAAAAAACCTTTCAAGTCTTCTGAGGAGGATTTTTACATGCACACAGGAAAGTTTAGGGCAAATCACTGGACCTGAACTCTACTGGTGAGTGTTTGGCTTTTGCAAACACCAGAAGTCACATGACAAACAAGAAGATTCCCAAAATGCTGTTAGACTGTATATATAGTTATTTTTTGTGTATGAGCGCAAAAAGAGGGGAAAAATATCAAGAAACAAAACATGAATCCTGTTTTATGACAGTTTCAAAAACTTTCATGAGACGAGGGTTTATGGAAGTTAGTTTCTACCATCATTAAAGCGACAAGCTTGAGCTGGTTAGTCAAGCGTTACAAGTCAGATGGCTTTTTTTGATGAGACACTGTAATGTAGCGCTCCTTTAAAAATAAGAAGAAAAACCCTCTACATCATCGTCAATGTCAGATTTGGAGGGCACTCAGCAATCCAGTCCCACTTCCCTGATTCTCATTTTCTTCTCCTTCTTCAGCTTTAGCGCCATGAAAAGCTTGCAGGAGAAATGACCAGGAAACGGGTGCTGGCTAGATTTATCGTGGCCGGTCAAAGTCAACCAGCAGACGCAACACTGAAGGACGAAGAACGTTCTGGAATCAGTGAGAGGCTGCTTAACCACTCAGTGGAAAGCAGACTGATGACAGCATGTTAGTATTCAGAGCCCACCAAGCTGTTTGAACTGATGGTTAACATCTTCAGATTCACAGCTGAGAGGACAGCTGATTGTATCTCTATGACCTTTAAACAATCTGCACTTTGTTGTCTTAATAACAATCTTTAACACTGAAGGAGCCTGGGTGTAGTTTAACACATGGATGTGATCCAAATGAACTAAAAACAAAAGCGAATTAAATTTTAGGTTTTTTGCTGTTATTTCCCTTTGTTGATCTCAGTCAGCGGAACCTCGATCACCAAACTGGTGAAATTCCTCTTATTTGACGTCAATGGCATTTTTGTGAAAGAACTCGTTTTGACAAGCGTGGGAGATCTGGCCTAATATGGAGGTGTACTGTATGGGCGTCAAATCTCGTGAAGGCGCGCTCACTTACGTACAGGTGGAATGCATCAAGTTTACGAAGGACGTTTAGGCATTAATCTGACGTTAAGAGCGTTTCTTGAAGCTGATGTGGCACACTCGTAGGAGCTCATCATAGGAGAAGAAGTAGGAGAAAGTTACGACAAGAATATGAAAATGTTGCATGAGGCCCAATGAGTCCACTGGCCTCCGACGGCCTCCACATCTACATCTAATATTCCACCTTTGGGATGTGGTGGAACGGGAGATTCTCATCATGGATATGCATAAACTGTGTGATGCGGTCATGTCGATATGGAGCAGAACCTCTGAGGAAGGTTTCTTCCTCTTCCCCTTGTTGGATCTATTACAACAAGAACGGAGGCAGCTCTGGAGGAAGAAGGGGTCCAACCTGGTTCTAGCATGGTGTCAAACCAGAAGCAGATGCTAGACCAGATAAATAAAACACCAGCTTTCTGGGGCCCGTCCATGTCTTTTCTTTTACAAACTTAGCAAGGCTGCACAGGCAGAAAGTGGTTTTGGTTTGTTGAATCCAGTAATTTATTACATTTTTACACAGCTCTCCGCACTATGATATATAGAAGAGGATTAAAAGCTACACTAAAACCTATAACATGGACCTCAGTGTGGATAAGTCACACCTTAAAGAACCTAATGAATTCTTTAATGACACAAAACAGGATGAAGGGGAAGTTAGAAACTTTCAGCCTCTTCATGGAGACATAAAAAAGCAGGTATGGACTATGAACCCCAGTGTGGAACTGGAGGGTGTTTCTCAGCAGAGCAGACTGTCTGTTGAAATCTATTGCACCAGCGCAGATGTTTTGTGACAAACAACATCTGGCTGTCAGATAGAGTACAGTTTTAAGAGCAAGAGGAAGACTGTGGCATGCTGATATGTTCCATAATGCTCATCATTCCCATGTTCGCTGCCGCTCTGAAGCAAACAACTCCCCAGCTTTGCAGAAGTAATGATGGCCTGGTACAGGACTAATAACTGGAGGGGCGGGCTGAATTACAGGCTGAAAACTGTGTATCGCCCTGCATTTGTCTTGTTTAGCCCGCACTGTAGCGCTAAACTCATTTCACCTCCGCTCCAACCTCACTGCACTGGGCCTGTTTGCAGGAGAAGCCCGGCGTGTCTGTAATGAACACAACCGTCCTTGGGCGCTTCGCTGGATCTTTTTACGCTCCCAGAGTTTTTTCGGTGCACGTTGTTTACAGCACCTTTCACGATGAGCGATTACTTTCATCCGTGTTAGGAGCTGCTATAAGCATACCACAGCGAGGACACACAGCGAGCTCTGCCGGCGGCTGGGGTCACACGATACGGCCAATCACCGCTTCATTTGTTCTCGTTACGTGTGTCATAATTGTAACCGTCCGTGGCCGAGCGCTAATCGTGAGTGACAACTCGGGCAATTTCTGCAGGGCCTGCATGCAGCCGGCGCCTCGGACTCGGTGCCATTACTTGTGTTCAGCAGGATTTACAGTATCTGGGGAGGATTACTGCTGCTTCTTTGTCCTATTGTGCTGCTATTGTCGTGCTCCACTGTGGTGTTTGTGCCCTGACTTCCAAGGTATACGACGCACCAGTAAACACAGCCTGGAGCCTGAGTGGAGAGTACTGCCTGTGACAAAGTCCATTCTGTCACTAGCATCCAATCAATAAGGAGCTCAGCAGCATCCTTTCACAGGAGCTGGGTGCTTGTGTCAAGTCAGGAGGTGAAAACACAGAAAACAAGACTCCTCTTCTTCCCTTTCTGCCCTCTCTCAGTGATGGAGGGTGGCTAGCTAAAAGAAGCTACCACTTTCAGCAGCAATAAAAATAAAAAAAGCTTATGTTCTGCTTTTTCAGGAGCTCCATCCATCCTCCTCCCCCCACCAGGAGAGCGGTTAAATTGTAGCTGCATACTAACAGCTTCCTCTGAATCAATTACCATTTGGATATAAATGTCACAGCTTTGGAAACTGTCACTTTGCAGAGACTGAGAGGAAGCGCCGCTTTATTACGGACAGCAGAGAAACTCCCCGCCTCGTAAACACACATATTCTTGTTTATGGGTGGGGGAGAGAAAAAAAAAAGATATTTCCAATTAAAGTCTAATCTTAGTTACAAGCAGAGCAGCGGCAGAAAATAGGAAGTGAAAAAATTTGCTGTCCACATCATGTGGTTAAACTTCTCCCTGCTGCATGTGTGCAGAAAGACTTGCTTTGATCTCACAGAAGAACCCTAAACACCACTTCTCTAATTTTACATGAACATCATCCATTATCATTTCATCACTAAACAGACAAGACCAAAGAAAAGCGATCTACATGTTCAAAAACAAACTTATTGAATCCTCCCCCGCTTTGTGCAGCCCATTGTTGCATTTAATATCGATCAAATAAAATAGAAATTCTAATATATGAGCAACTACAAATATGTTAAATCTAACTTTTTACTTAATCACTTATATAAGTTTATAAAAAGCTACATGGATAAATATATCAGACAATCGGTTTAATATTAGCATACTATCAGATTTATTAATCAAGTATAAAACGCATAAGGATGTTTTTGCCAAAAGATTTTGTTCTAGTAGTAGTAATGAATAAAACAGACTCTTTTAGAGTCTTGTCCACCATATGCAGAACTTCATACCAAAATACAAATACACACTTTAAACTAGACATGCTTCAAACTTAAATATTTTCCATTATTCCAACAATATGATTAAAAGCTAAACTAACAGGTGCTGGGAAACATAATCCACGTCTGTTTTTATGAGGATGGGATACGCATCTTATTTGTTTAAAATCATTTTCATTGCTCTGTTTGTGTTGCATATGATCCAAATTAAAATATTTTTTTATTATTTTGCTCAAACATTTTCCAAAATGCCTCAGAGAGCAGATTGTTCTCTAACAATCTGCCAACATGGACAGGATGTTAAAGCACGGGTGAAATTTTTTTACGCAGAACAAGCGGCCAACCTGGTCTGGAGCAAATGTTACCATGGTGATTTAATGTTAAAGAAGTGAACCAGCATTTTAGGGCTTTAAACCCTGCGTTTACCCTGACCTTACCTCCATAAGAGAAAATCCAGCTTCATGGGGCAGGCCTCAGGACAGCCTGCAGCAGTGCATCTTCTACCCCGGCCTCAGCACACTTCTGCAGACGAAGACAGAACATAATTAGACATTCAGTCCAGCTGCACCACTATGCACCAGTATGCACCGTTATGCACCTGTATGCACCAGTCTGCACCTGTATGCACGAGTATGCACCAGTATGCACGAGTATGCACGAGTATGCACGAGTATGCACCAGTCTGCACCAGTCTGCACGAGTACGCACCAGTCTGCACCAGTCTGCACGAGTACGCACCAGTCTGCACCAGAATGCACCAGTATATACCAGAATGCACCAGTCTGCACCAGTCTGCACCAGTATGCACCAGTATGCACCAGTATGCACGAGTACGCACCAGTCTGCACCAGAATGCACCAGTCTGCTTCACCTGCCTCTGCTCCCTGAACCACAGCTCCCCGCCTTGTACAGCTGAGTAGGACTCGTGCACAAAACCACTTTAACTAGTTTCTTTCTGACTAGTCAGGCTCCTCCCCTTATCCCACACGGTTGCTTGTCCACCCTTTATTTAAACTCATTTTAAAATTTATTTTTTGGACCACATCTCATAACCAAAGCTAAGAGTCAGAGCAGACTTACTGGTAAATCAGCAGCTCCACCGACCAGATCCTCCCTCTCTTCAGCAGGATAAACAAGTAAAAGATCTGCAATCCTCTGGTACTTAACTTTTACTAGTGCTTGTTGATTGATTTTCATACACTGTAAATGTAACACTGCCTTTCATTGTATAAAGTCAGCTTATATCAGGGGCGCTCGACATCTACTATCCTACAGTTTCTAGACTCATCCCCACTCCAACACACATGAATCAGGTTGAATTCCTTCATCCACGTATGATTCGGCTCTGCAGAGGCCTTCTAACGACACATTCATTTGATTCAGGTGTTGCAGGATAGAAGCATTTTTAACCTTTTTATTTTAGAGTGAGGGTCATTTCATTTGTTAAAAAACATGACACACGAGTTAAAAACATTAACCATCAGGCTGGTTTTCACCAGTTGTACCCCAGGGCTTACTGAATCTTAATCAGAACTAATTAACTGAGTCATCAATGGGATCAACGAGAATCGATTCAGACAAACAATTGTAACTCTGATCATTACCACTTTTATCTAAATTATTCAGTGGTATAATATTTGAAATCAAGATATAATGTTTCAAGCAAATTTGTGGGGCCCTTTTTGTTGAGTCATGTGCAAGCTTCATGCTCTATTCTAGTCCCATATTTAATAAGACTGATAGAAAGAAAAAAACTCCAAAGCCCACTTCCTCTCCTCCCTACTCTCTCCAAAAAGCACCCCGCAGGAGGATTGGTGCTTCACAAACTATTCCTTCCTTCCTCAGCTGTTCTCTACACAAGGAAGCAAACAGAACTGAAACATCTGCCAAAAAAACAGAATCAATCTTAAACTGACCGAACTGGGAACCTTAGAAATCCTGACCAGTATGAGGGACAGAGAACATACCGGCTTCTCCTCTTTGCAGAGCTGGCATTGCCGTCAGCCCTCCATTGTCTCCTCCTGGAGAAGTTACAGCTAAGACTCAGCCGTACGCCCCCCGCGATGCATCTGGCTAGCAGGCAGCACCATGCAGGCTTTGTGTCGCTGGACGATTAAGATAGGAGGGTGTACAGGGGGCGCCATGATCAAAGCTCAGGAAGGAGAATTGAGACCTGGTTCAACTCCAGAGAAGTTGTCGTGAACACAGCTGGGAGCAATCTGTTCGCTTAAGAGGCCAAATCAGGAACATCTGAGCTGAGGCTCTCCAGCTGGGAAACAGGAGTTAGTCACTCAGGGTGGACAGACATTTATCCATGCCTGTGGTGGTAATTCATGCGGTCTAACCGCTCACAGTTTTATATATATTCACAGTAAGATGATTAAAATAATCTATTAGTAAAGATCTGAGACATCAGAGTAATAGTTCCCGGTTATGAGGAACATGTTAGGAGTCGTTGTTGTGCAGAGATTCGCCCCTCGCTGCAGCTGCTCCTCCATCTTCTCAGGGTGTTTCTAATTGTCCAAAATGTCCTGCAGTTTGCTCATCTGCTGCTCCGCCACAGTTCTGATAGGGTCCAGCTCCCCACCCAGCACATGGCTGGCCTTTTTACCACCATGTCTGCAGGCCTTGTTGCTAAGTCACTTGTTTTTTTTCTGTAAAGCTGCATGGAAATGTTGTCCGTCGTGGGTTTTGGGGCTTTCTTTCTAAGTGTGCTTGCTTATTTGAGCTTCCTTTGATGCAACCCTCCAGACTCTCTCTGCCAGCTGTTCACAATAAAGCAATAACCTCAGGCTGTGGGTGAGGAGACGTGAACATCTTTTTTTCGCCTCCTTTATCCAGGAACTAGTGTCCACAGCCCCGTTTCCTTGGTTACCTCATCCTTTACCCACACACATATATGCTCAACTTTACCAACAGACTGATAATGCGTGAGAAGAAGTTAGAAAATATTGATATGATAGAGTGGGAGAAAGAGAAAATACATGCTCCACCATGCAGCATGCTGGCTGAGGCCTACAGTCACATGTCACTGCAAACATCAAAGAACCTGAGTAAGAACAAGCATATTTGGTGTTTTAAACACATTTTGGAGTTTTAAAAACAGTTACAACACCTAAAATAAAATATCTCAGCATGACACCAAATATTTAATCCTGATTAAAAGATGAAATAACAGCCTGAAGTGCATGTTACAGAAGCAGAAATCCAACGAGGATCCCTCAGATACAACCCTCACCACCATCGTCTTGGAGAAAGTAATAAGGCTGAGTGATTGAAATGTCAATATAACATTTACTTTTAATAACCTGGAGGCAATAAGGGCTTGACGTGTATTATGAGAAGAGGAATGTCTTCCGCCTTCCTCCTAACATGGACAGTGTTTGTTAAAACAGTAAAACTGACTCTCAGTCGAGGAGAAATTGGATTCTTTGAGTTCATCCGAGAACATTGGAAGCAGCCTCAGGCTGAACAGTGGAGCTGAAAAAGTGTTTTTGTGGTATTATCTCACAGCGGCATCCTTCTACTGTACGTGTGTGTATAGGTGAATTTCAGCTACACTTTTATGATTTTATGAGTCTAAACTTGTCTTTACATCCAATAAAAGCATGTTGTTTGTCTTCAATAGCTTTTAAAAGAGTGTGAGTCAACATATAACATTTTAACATCAAAGGCAGTTTGTGTATTTTATGTCGCATTACTCACCGCACACAGGTCGGCAATTACAAGAATAAATTAATAAATGAATGAAAATATAAATCATGTGACGATATAATCACGTGTCCCACTGGTTGGCTCTTCTAAAGCAACACAACAGCTGATTTATGGTTTAACGGCTCTGCAAACGCTGCTGCAGCTTCAGACATATGAGCTCATTAGTCAGGTGATGAATTCAGGGAAGCCGACACATAAGCTGAGGTTCCCTCCTTTTCACGTGGATGATGAAACTTTGCATTTCCAGGAGAAGCTGCTGTTATTTTACATTATTTTAATCAGATTTAAATGGGATTTTCATTCATTTTTAATTATGCATTAACAGGATTTTGCTTGGCTTTTGGCGTTAAACAAATAAATGCCAGAGTCTGTTGATTATCAAATGTTCATCAGCTGTGAGTTCCTGATTGGCAGATAAAGTTGCCATGGTGACACTCAATACAACAGCTCTGAGTCAAACTGAAATTGGCTGAAACTGTCTGAGAAAATAAAACAAATTGTGATTTTTACTGAGATTTAAACAGTAGTGAGCTCTGCTGGGTTTGGGGACACAGGGGTGAAATCTGTTTCTGGTGTTTAAAAAGAAAGAAAGAAAGAAATTGTGGTCATATGGATGAGTTTAAAAAGATTTCTCCTCTTTTGTTTCTATATTTTTAGTAGGCTAAGCCAATGCCTTTTCCTTTAATATGGAGTTAAAACAAACCTGTCTGCTTGGAGTTACTTTTAGAGAGACAAGACATTTTCCAGTATTTCAATGGAAAACTAAGTAGAAATAAAACTGGTTGCTAAACAGGTTAAAGGCATTTCCTTTATTGTATTTTTAATTTCTATGATTTTATTCTATTAAAAAATCCCAAAAAAATATTTTATTACAGGGGAGGGGGGATTCATCATACTTACAGTATTACTTATTGCTCAAAAAGACCAATTGTTTGGGCCACAAAAATAAAGAACGATATCTGAGAAATGAACGAACCTTCATCCACTGACCTGCTGGTTTCTAAAGAGGTGAGAAGAAGGCTGATTGACACCCATCAAACTTAGCTTGCTGTAGCTAAGAGCTAACAAGGCTAACGCAGAGCTAGCGGGAGCTAACCACCTGACAAAGGTGCTAAGGCGTTGTTGCTGCAGCATATCTGAGACCTGTCAATCAAAAGGATGCGCCCCTAATTATGAAGAATTTCCAGGTTAAATAACATCTAAACATATGAATTATCAATAAATTCCCTGCCCCCACAGTTGGCCTATCAAATCACATTAGCTGTTTTTTCTTTTGTTTGTATTTTTTATATTAGTCTGTCAACATGTTTCTGCAATAAGTTACCTTCTTAAAATGGGGACTGACTTCCTTCTGGATCCAGCCCCTAGTGGATAAGGAGGGGAACTGCACGGTTTGGCACTTGAACATCAGCTTCACTTCTCCATCTCCATCACATTTTGGGACTGTGCAACAGAATGGTGGAGAAATAGTATTTTCTGCAATACCTTTACAATTGTAAAGAGTTTAATTAATTCATTTTATAAAACTGAAAGTTTTCATTTATATAGTTTTTACATCAAAGTATTATATTTTAATATTAGATGTTATTACATATTCAGATTTTAAGAAGCAAACTAGTTGGAGATATAGTTGGACATTTATTTATTTCAAACTAGAATCATGCAACAATAAGGGTGATACTGCAAATTTTAGTATTTACCAAATACAGAGTAACTCAAGGGCAAATTACAGTAAGGCTGATTCTTTTTTATTTAAATTTCACAATCTTTAAATGATTTCACCTTTTATAACTGACCACAGTCATAATAATTAAAAAAAATGTTTGTCAAAATAAAATATTCTTACTAACAAACTGAATGGCAGAACTGAGAAATTTTAATTTAAGGTTTTTTAGTTTTTAAATAAAAAATAATCTAAAAAATCTTACGAAATAATAAAATAATTGTTTTTTCACTTTTATCACACAACTTTTTGAGAAAAATAAAACAAAACAACAAACAAACTGAACAAAAGCAGTCTGTTATTGACTGACTTTCATACATAGAAAAGTAAAGACCTGCAGGACCAGGTCTGCAGGACCTGACTTTAGACATTTCAGCCTGTGTCTTGGAGTTTTGATTTGCTGTAATGCATCCACAATATGATTCACCTCCACATTCAAAGGTTTCTGTAAGCAAGTTCAGCATTCCTCCATCCCTGCTGTGCAGAATCTTGAGTTTTAATATTTTGATAACTCGCACAGTGAATCAGAATCTATTGTATCTGTTAAAGACTTCTCCACACACATTTCTTTGTTGTGGCTTCGCACAAATTGACTGTTTCTACTGTGACTGTGTGTATTTTCTTGTGTCGACAGCATGTTCATTCAACAAAGTGAACACGATGAGAAACAACGGTGACTCACCAGAGCTGCTTCGTGTTTCTGTGGTTTGTAAACTGAGTTACGGTGCATGAGCCATTCTGCCTCGCCCTGCACAGTTATTATTCTTAAACTGATTTTTTAACTGGAGGCATCTTTGAGGGGAAATTAAATTTGATCTAACTACACACAGACACACAGGTGCTAGTACTGAACTGTTCATACTGCAGAGGCTGAAACATAAACACAGAAAAGAATGAAAAAGGAGGAGATGATTAAGGTTTGACTGAGGAGGGATATGTAAAACTCCTGAAGCGGAAATGCTGCCCCTCTCACCCGAGCTTTTGTTCCCAGTCTGAGCGTGTGTCAGTCTGTAAATGGCTGCAGCAGAAAGACGCACAGAGCTGGCACAGTAGCCAGATCATGACTGAAACCGTCACATCTCACTGCGCACAGAGAATAAAACTCCAAGACCTAAAGGCTCTCCACCCACCCGGGCGAGAACTTTCCTTCATTTTGCCCACTTAACAGTCCAGCCCCACCTGCCACTCGCCCTTTATCACCTCCATCACTCCATTTAATCAGAACTGCTAGCTTAGGAGTCCCTCTAATAGGACCAATTAGGCTTTAACTTCTTGTCTTTCTGGCAATCTGTCATTTTAGGTCAGGAATCTATTTGGCTTCCTCTTGCAGAGCAAGCGGAGGTGCTTCCCATGAGCATTTCTTTGAGATTTTACATTTTATATAACCTTTAATTAACAAGGGAGGTCAATTATGAACAGATTGTTACTGGAGATAACAGAAAAGATAAATGCCTCTTGGGGGATTTGGGTGGGATAAAACACACAAAACAGAGGCAAATGCCAACAAGATAATGAAATCGCTCCTAGAAAAGGGCATTGGGTAATAATTTCTCCATCCTCCGCCTTTTGTTTCCTTCACACAGACATCAGCGGCTTTGTCAGGCATCCGTCCCTTCAGCCCGGCTTGTTTGTCTAAACATCACATGAGTGTATTCCCACACCTTGCTGCGTGACAGCCGTGCTAAAGAGATCTACTCTAAACTCAACACGGCCCACGTGATGCAGACATGATCCGAACGCAAAGATTTTTAATCTTTCGTGGCAACTGTGAAGCATTCGGCTCTGAAAGCGTAGCAACAGAATTATTATCTGCAGCAGTGGAGAGTCAACTCTCCTGCTGACCTTGTAATGGTTCCCGACATTTGGAATTTCTCAAACATGTTTAATCTCAGGATAATTATGGTAAATCTGACAGCAAGATCCATCATGGCCACTTGTAATTACCTGCGTATAGATCACTGTCACATGAAAAGGGCCATTAAGAGGAGCCTCTGTGTGTGAATAGAAAACATTCAATCAAAATGCCAATGCCAACACGACCATCAGCCAAGAGCAGCGATTGAACAAGGATGCTAAGCAGGACATCCCACTCTGGTGGCTTCGCTCCCAGGTGGGCTTTTTACATGTGACAATCACGTAAACAAGTCTATTACCGGGAGGTAATTTTCCCATCCTTCCAGAGATGTCTGACTTGGTTTCCGGCTAACGTGCCTGCAGGGACGCCAGATGCTCTCATTCTTGCTCAGTTCTTCTTTTATTGCACTCTGGCACTTTGGTATAATTTCTCAAGGCTCAGGGTAACCCAGCTGACTGAGCACAAGCACTTTCACATCTAGAATAGAAAGCAAGGAAGCAAAATGTTCTCTGCAGGTGATGTTATCATGGTGGGATGAGTCACTGTGGAAGCTGAGGGAAGGGACATTTCCTGTTTTACTCTGATGTAAAGCTTATATATGAAACATACTGCTGCTTTGTCAAAGACCTGACTTCTCTTACAGCAATGGTTCCGTTGTTCATTTGTTTGAATTGGGACAACTGATTCATACGCTCATGTCACATACTACGACATTTTAACCGAATCTAATTCTCAATGTCTGTCCTTTTACAAAAAAAAAATAAACAAGTATAAAACACACAACATTAACAGTTACACAGTGTAAAAATGACCAAAGCTATGAACCCTCTGAGCCATGCATTACAGTTCAATGCAGTGATTTCTGATATCAGGAAGATCATCCCTCAGGGTCCATGTAAGGCTATACTTCTGAGTCTTCATATCTAAGGCGGATCACTTTGGATTTATGTATTGTGTTAAGAAAATAAGTGTTCTCTGGGCTGGTGGCTGGTCCCTGGGGGGGTCGCGGCGTTCCCGGGTCGGGGCGGCTGCTCCGGGCCTGCCCCGCCCTTAGGGGCCGGCGGGGGACGGGGGCGGCCTGCGTCTCCCGGCCCCTCCCCTCCCCCACTCATAGTGGTGCGTGGCTGCACAGGTGACCGCGCTCCCTGCTCCTTTAAATTACTGCTCCCCAATTTTAACCCTCTCTTTTAACTGCAAACACCACATGTAACATCCCTTCAAAATTTGGTGGTGGGGGGGTGCCCCTGTCTCTGTGGTCGGCCCCGGGGGCGGGGCGGGGCGGCATGTCGCCTCGGACCGGGGCGGGGTGTGGTGGCGGGGTGCCGGGTTCGTGTCTCCTCTCGTCCTGGGTGGGTTTGTCCCCCCAGGGCATCAGGTGGCGGGCTAATGTTGTATGTGTAAGAGGATGGAGAGAGTGTGTGTGTGAGTGTGGGTGTAGAGTGTGTGTGTGTGTGTGTGTGT
>JAVQJG010274620.1:0-12185 GCA_036024015.1 Craterocephalus amniculus
GACGCCTACACACCGCCACATTTGAAAACCACCCACCCCCTCACTTACACACACACACACACACACACACACACACACACACACACACACACACACACACACACACACACACACACACACAGCCATCACAGTGTCAGTGGAATGGGGCAATTGAGGGGAAGCAAGAATCAAAGGTACAAATCTTGAAAATTAAAGGACTAGCAGGCCAGCCATCTTTTCCTCTCTCAGGGAGGAATGCTTCTCATTAGCCGACAGCCTCGATGGGAAGCAGGAGCCCACAGATGGAGACTGGAGTGTGTGTTAACTGTACAAGAGTTCATCAGAACAAAGAGGAAAGTATGAAGAGTATGCAACAGGATTTAGGTTACATTCACTGGTTTTACAGTCAGGTGGCATTGACTTAGTAGGTACAAAACGCACAGATAATAGGATGAGGAACTTTAATAATTGATTTTATTCACTTATCATTCACCTTCATTTAGGGCCTGTGGGAGATAAGTGAAAGATGACGGATACTCAGACGCACTGAAAGTTTAGTCCGTCTTCTGCGTTCATTATGTGTGTATTTGGTGCGTTTTCAGGCTACTTGTGCATCCGTCACTCGACGCAGAAGACAGCGTAATACCACCAGAAGCCGCTGTGGCAGTGTTGAGCATAGTTGAGCAGAAACAAACCAGAGAAGAAGAAGAAGAGCAATGGGAAGTGAAAAACTGTGGAAAAAGGATGAAGACGGGAACAAAAACAATGGAAGTTGCACAAGCTTTTGAAATGAGGCTCTGTAAGTGTTGTTGGTGGTTAGAAACAACTTTATAGGGGCGTGTAGTGCCGTCAACCCGTGTCTGAAACTGATGTATCACAGAATTAACAACGAACTCAGCACTGCCCACCAGAGGAGGTCAGTCGTGGCAACGCAAAAGACGCATAGAGCTAAGAAGGCAGCGACGCATGAAAACGTTTGGAACGGACGTCCACATTTGGGTCTTAACAGGGAAGTGGCCCTAAAGACACCACAGTTTTAGGCATTAACCCTTTGTTTCAGTCTGTCACTATAAGGATGTGAAATACAACGACAAATAGACGCTAAATGACAGAAAATAACTAAACACACCCTCAGAATGCACCAGTAAATAAATATACATAAATTATAGGCTCAAAAAGCCTCAAAAGAAGCTCATAAAAGTTCAAAACTGAGCTGCAGAAAGACCCCGACAGCCACAATTAGGGGGTACTCAACTCAACGGCTTAGTGGATGAATCAATGCAAAAACCAGAGAATTAAAAACAAAAAAACAAAGCGAGCTAAATGTTATTAAAACTGATAGAAAATAAACCTTGAACGAAGCAGACACTCAAAATAAACATTGAGATACACCAGCATGACAAACAGACAAGAAGCGCCTCAATATGAGTATGTTGTGTCTATGTGGGAGGTTCTGGGCCCTCCTGAGGTCTAGGTCCAGGAACCTGTTAGCTTAGAGTCCATCCACTGCTAAAACAGCCAGCCCTCCTGTGGGAAAGGGGACTGTTATCCTTACCAGACCTCAGCAGTCCAACATCTGAAGCCGTGAAGTTGAAGGGAGTCATTAAAGTTAGTTCACCCCTTGCTCCACCTCTTCTCTCTCTCTGTCAATGACATGATGGATAGAAGAGACCAGATCACATGTTTATGTTTGAACTGCCTCAAATGTTAGTTCTGCAGCCCCAACACCTTTGCACATGTTTAACTTGTGTCTGTGAGGAACGTGCTGGTGAGCAGGAAGTTCACATTCCTCCTCTTCCTTTCACCGCCTAGTCACCTCCACTTTCAAGGCCTGAACCGGCATTGTCTTTTTCAAGCTTGTGAATTATTGACCGCAGCACCCGAGAGTCTTTGACCTTTCAGAAAGCTTGCCTAACATCCAACATGGCCGCGTCATAAGAGTATGGACTCTGCAGGGACAAGCATAGATTTAAAGGTGACGTCTTGAACAAGCAGTTACCGGGAGGTTGCAGCTCCTTGTTCCTGTGTTCGTTGTCTTAAAGGGGAAGTTCGGCATTTTTCAACCTGGACCTATTTTCTAGCATGAAATACGATAATTTACTCACCCAGACAGTTTTGGTGCAACTTGAACTCCTTCGGAAGATATTTAGATCGACTCACGATCAGCATAAATCTGTATAACGGGAGCGTTCGGGACAAGTGCTGCTCAACCTCTAAATAAGGCATTATCTGCCAAAAACTCCTTCGTTTTACCAATGTGTTGTTAGCAAATGCTATTCTGATCCCTTTGTGACCTGAAGCAGCTTGTTCTTCCTTTGTTGTTGTCATTTCGGGGTGCTTACAAGCCTCTTGCACCTACCTGCCACAGAGATGACGTCACTACCATGCGCCATGGCAAAAAGGCAAATTCACTCCGTCGGTGAGGTCCTATTTTTACCATTTGGAAAAACACAAACACGGACCATGTTGCTATTATCTTAGCAAGCAGCCGACCGTCCTATAGTACGGAGTGATCCATGGGTGTATTCGCCCTTTTGCGCATGGTAGTGACGTAATCACAAGAGGCTTGAAAGTACTCCAGAATGACAATAACAAAGGAAGTACAAGCTGCTTCCAGGTCACGGAGGGATCGATCTATCATTTGCTAACAACACATTGGTAAAATGAAGGAGTTTTGTGGCAGAAACTGCCTTATTTATAGGACGAGCGTTATCTGCCCCAAACGCTCCCATTATATGGATATGTGATGATCCGAAGTGGATCTGAACATCTTCCAAAGGAGTTCAAGTTGAACCAAAACTGTCTGGGTGAATAAATGATCGTATTTCGTGCTATATAAATAGGTCCAGGTTAAAAATTACAGAACTTCCCCTTTAAGCAATATTTCTTTTAGCTTTAGCTCCAACAGATGTAAATAGATCACTGCTTCAAAGAGCACAACGCCCAGTTTTAGCAGCTGTAATCGTGTCATTATCATTACTCCACCTGTTCCCTGAACAGTGCGCTCTTTCTGAGCTCAAACAACAACTGCTGGGCAGGAGGGGATTGAAATCCCTCTAAAACGGCCTGCCAACCTTCTCCCCTCGAGGTGTTTATGGTAACTTGTTGAATCTGAGGCACTTGAGCTATGTAATCTGCCCCCGATTCCTCTCACCAAACAGCCGTACCGGTCTTCAGCCTGAGTGCTGCTCTGTCTTTGTTTAGAGCTAAGCCGCGGTTTGAAACGTTAGCCGGGGGAATTACAGCAAAGAAACATGCTCTCTTTATCTCTGTTTGAGTCTTAAAAGAACTAAAGGCTTGACGCTGATAAATTCACTTTAAGTTTTCCCAGGAAATGTGCGTATGAAAAAACCCTCTTTGTCTTATTCCGCTCATTCATGAACTGCGATGAACTACCTGGTAACTAAAGAGGTTTTCCTTTGAAAACATGGACCACAAACTATCCTCCCAACCACTACATCATGTTAGTGCTTGTTGCCAGATAGCGAGTTCAAAACCTTTGGCAGTGGTGTTGTTGACCATTTGTGATGGTTCTGAGACAAGGCCTTCTCTGTTCACAGAGCTCTCTGCAGATCAGAGCATACTGAGGAAGCAGCAACAGCTGATAACATCAGCTTTTGGCTGATTCGAGTCATGTGTGAGGGGATGAAAGCGGGCGGGATGGGGGGGATATTTACAGTGGACATCTCCTGCTGGGATTCTGGTGACATCTGTGGTGCAAAGCAGTCATTGCTGCACTGTTTTGTTTTTACTGCACAGTCCATATCCTGTTTTATTGTAAACAGGGGGAACTTTGGATCAGCAAATGGAGGGCACGATATGTGAAACTGGCAAGAAATGTGACTGATCTGTGTTTTCTTTGAGCAGGAGGTGAAAAACAAAATTAGCCTTTGAAAAGATATTTTGGTTTCTCTGTAGTGGCGTCGAATGAGACCCTTAGTTTATTACCCAACATACGCCAGTTCCGCAGACAGTCACGAGATATAATACAGATTTATGTTTGCTGCAGAAGCTAAGTGATGTGCTGCTGGGAGCAGAGTTAAGCTAATTATATTTTAACCACATTAAAATGTAATGTGTTTCCAGAGTTTACTGTATACAGATTATTATTGCTTTTCTATGACAACGAAAAACTGTGCAAAGTGCTTTTTAAAGCATTTTTGTGAAAACAGAGCTGGTAAATAACATATCAAAACTTTTTAAGACCACAACCAGCAAACACTGTTTATAAGAGAGGAGTCTGATGAGTCTGAAAAGTGTTTGGAAGGATTTGCATGGTGCTGAGTTTAAAAAAAGAAAAATCCATGCTAGTACTCCTTCCTAGTTGTCCAAACTTTACTGCTATATTTCTGCTAGTTACGTCTTTAATGTATTTTCTTTCTGCAAATTCTGCTTTTATGCAAAAACATTTTAAAAAATCCACTGGTTAATACTTCAAGCTATGTGCTCAATAGCTGATAAGTGCAAAACATCTTTACATGAACAAGTTAAAAAAAAAATTTACATTTAGGTAAGAAATTAACTAAATATTTAGCAACCATATAAATGCCGAAGACAAACCTAGAAATGACAAAACACAAATAATTCCTGAAACAAACTAATAAAAGACCATCTGCACGATGATCGAAAGGCTGTAAACTGCTCAGTAAAAACAGTAAAACATCATTTAGTTACCAAAAACCTCAAAAAACACGGTGGTTATTTGTTTCCTAAAATCTACATTTGTATCCAAATTTGCAAATATGTTTTATAATATATTTTGTTTCAAATATAAATGGGTTTTCTAAATGTCACTTTGTTTTCTATTTTATTTGTAGTTTTTCAAAATGGTCCTTCTCAGCTACCGTAGAAAACACACCTGAAATTCATATATGGCAAGCAGGTGTGTTAAACAAATATTTGAACATATTGGGAAAAGCGCTTATCTGGTTTCTTTTCGAAGCTGAGGCAGGATGATCAATCCCTGCTGGCTTTCCATCACATCTGACCAGAAATGTTTCCCTGAAAAGAAAACTCACAAAACCTGCCGACCCTTACCTCCAAAGTTCAATACACCACAGGTGCTATCAGATTCCACATAAACACTGCTCTGGTGATGAGTCAATATTTTCTGAGACACCAATCTAGTTGTGTGTCGCCTAGTGAGGTCCCCGTGGTGCCAGCGTCCAGCAGCAGCAAACAAAGGCCTCTCTCATAATCCAAAGCCACATCAAAGTGTCGTTCCACGCTCAGACTCGGACAAGACAGGGAGAGGTCAGGCGGAAAAAGATCGACCTTTAATCATTTATTTTCTCTCAGCACGCATGTCCTCAGATTAAACACAAAAATAGAGAAGTCTTCTGGAGACACACTGAGGAAAAACCATCAGATTTGTTGTTTGAACACCTGTTGAGGAAGAAAGGACATTTTAGGCTCTTTACTTTATTCCATTTCACAAACACAAACATTTTGAGGTGTAGCAGCCCCAGCTCTCAGTGGATTTTCTTAATATTCAACCAAGTGACATGTTTGTCTCACCTTTGTCTCCACGCTGACAGGCTCCTAATGATAATATTGATGAGGCTGAGTGGAAACATCACCCTCTGAATTCTAAGAAGAAAAGCAGGAGTGCATACAATTATTCCTGGAGTCTCTTTATTTTAAAAAGCTGTGGCTTTTCCCAATTAATGAGAAAGAAAGTGTGATTTTAATCTGATTCATTTCTGGTGATGACTGCAGATATGTTTGATAATTATTCTGAAACCTCCAGAAGACATTTCTAGAGGACAGGTTTTTGTTCTTCATCCTGTTGAGCAGATAAATCATGGTGGTCTATACAAAGCGCAGGAATCTTTGGCACCCCGCTGACTATAAACTCAATCTCGTGGTATCTTTGGTTAAATTTAATTTTAGACACGGGCTTTAATGTTTTACTTGATGCTCATTCCTGCCCCTTCTGTAGCTGTATATTCAATCATTTCAACAATAGAATGGGAGCTTTGGAAAAAGAAATATGTCAAAACGAAGATTTATTTTCTCGGTTTGGAACCTCTATTGAAGAAATTTGATTATAACTTTAAAGAAACGTGAGGTCTGACTAGTGAAGCATTAAATTAGATTTGGAAGTTACTAAAAGAACAAGGCGCATTCTTGCTTTAACAAATGCAAATGTCCGTTTCAGTGTTTCCAAATTAACCCTTTACCTTTCACACTAAGAAAAAAGCAAGAGAGAAATTTTTCCTTGCATTTTCTCTCTTCTTTTGAACAAGAAAAATTAAAAGAAATTATTTTTAACAAATAGTTCAGATTAAAGTTAATGGTAAAGTAATGACAGTGAAATTTGGAACAGTGATGGGAACACAAACACTTTATTCTGGTATTACATACCCAAACCTATTGGTAGGGACAATTCAGGCAGGTTTATTTAATCAATTATTAATAAAGATTCATGATAATCACTGAAAGATTTGCTGTACCAAATGGTAAAGCGGGAAGACAAAGGGTTAAGGATTTATTAATTAACTGAACTTCACATAAAAAAAGGAGCATATCCATTTCCTGAAGTGATGTTGTACTGAATTTTCACTGTATAATTCATTTAAAAATGTACAAATTGTTAGAAAAGGCTGATTTAAGATGGAATGTGTTGAAGCTGAAAACTGTCCGGGGGTCTGACAATCGAACTGGATTCATTTGGCCTTTTTCTTACCTCAACAACAATACATTGGGTTCAATGTCTTGCCGGAGGACTCTTCAGTATGTGGGCGACAGAAGCTGGAAATTAATTAGTGCAGAGGTCCAGGAAAAAGAGCTTTCTTTTTTGTCATGAACATTGTTCAAAAGCCATCATGGGCGATGGTATGTGGATAAGTGTAGCCTGCATAAATAACTTACAATCTTAACTTACAATAACTTACAATAAGCATGTTTACTGTATGTAGCAACGCTTCTTTTCAGACGTCTGGACATCGAGGTGACGAGTTCCTGGAGTTTTAGTGTTAGAATTTGGTCCCACTCTTGATATACGGGTCCAGCTGCTGAAGAGGTTGTGGTCTTCTTTGAAGTATTTTTGCACCAAATGTTTTCTATAGGTGAAAGATCTGGACTGCAGGCAGGCCTCTTTAGCAGTGAAGCCATGTTTTTACAAAAGCTGCAGTATGTGGTTTTGCATCGTCCTGCTGAGATTTGCAAAAACTTCCCAGAAATACACATAATCTGGATGGGAGCAGATGTTGCTCTGAAACCTTTAAATACTTTTCAGCATTCATAGTTTCTTCCAGAACATGCAAGCTGCTGTATTGTATGCACCCCCATGCCATCATAGATGAAGGATTTTGAATTGAACTTCGATAACAAGCTGAAGCTCCCTCCTTGCGATGACACCGCGTCCATCCCTACCAACAAGACTTTCTGACAATGTAACATGTTCCCACTCTGGATATCGGACATGATGGTGCTCCTGGATCATGTTCAGATGTGGCTTTGCATGACAGTGCTTTAGTTGGCATCTACAGATGGCACGGAGGATTGTGTTAACTTTCCCCAGAAATTAAAAGACTCTAAAATGTGAAAAACTGACTGTTATCTCTTGTTCTGTCTCACTTTTGATTCCTCTTTTCCTCCAAAAATGTCTTTTTTGCTCCAAAAAACATTCAAAAAGGCCGGTTTGTTTACATTGGCTCGCTAGCGTGTGAAGCATGCACAAAGCTAAACTCATCTGCAGCGTCATGAAGGTGTCCCTGTGCTATCAAACGAGTTTTAAGATAAAAAAATTAAGGATTGGGTCTTTAAAGAAAGTTAGGAATTTGGTTCACAACTGGAAGGCATTTTATGTCAGCAGTGACCGAAAAAACTATAAACTCATCTGTTAAAGTTTGTGCAATTTTTGCAAACTTACTTTAGCAGCTGCTGCGGTATATCTCAAGCGCATGACAGCTTTGCACAAAGAACTTTCTACTGCCCATCTGACAGCTTGAAACCTTTTAACAAACTTCTTTTACAAATGAATGTTTCCTTTGAAACTGAGCTTCTGACTTATTTCCACGGCACACCGACATTCATTACATTCCTGGAGCCGTTGTTCCCCTGCAGCATACAGAGGCTAAGAAACAGCATCTTAAAGGCCCATTTATGCCTGACACAGAAGACAGATACACAGATGGATGGATTTCCGGCGGCCTTGCGGATCTGTTGCTCCACCCAGCAAATTGAGTAACACAACTGGAAACCATGGAGGCAGTGTTGAGCTGTACAGCGAAGATGCAACCGGTGAAAGGTACCAAAGAAAGAAGACAAACAGGAACAGCAAGAAGAATAAAACGATGATGAGGAAAACAACTGTCGAGATGGTGGGAGATTTTGAAGAAAGGCTGTGTTAAGTGTGCAAGTGTGTGTTGGGTGGTTGCAAACTTCTTACCTGTCATAAATAAGTGAACTCTGAACTCAGCACTGCCCACTAGTGGCTGAGCCATGACAAGGAAAAAGACACATGATAGTATGAGGGTGCCGATGAATGGCGACTTTTGAAACGGACCTATTTACTTACGTATGGGGAACATAAAAGGGCCTTAAAACTTATTTTTCCATTTTTTTATGCCATGTCACATCACATCAACTTGATATCAACAAATTTTAAATATAGGCTGGCTGATCCTGGAAAAAACAGTTGCAGGAGCATTTCTTCCTTTATTGCATCCCATTCACACCCTAAGTGCAGCCATTTAATTAAATGTTCTAATATAAAAATAAAACTTTTTATAGACCTGTGGAAGGGACAGGACTGAAAAAAACCCCCATCCAATCATTTTTAAACAACCCGTTCTAAATGATTGGATGGTAATTTGTCCATCAGCTGCCATTCATCTCTACCCCCTCTGCACGTTTTCCTCTTCATGCAGGAATTTTGCACTCTTGAGTCTTGGAGCACTTGTAAACAGAGACAACGAAGGGAGAGCCAGAGCTGGACTAGCTACATAAGCTAGCATATGACGTCAAAATATAGAACTTAAACATAAGGGACGTTATGTGATGTCAGTAAAGAGACTGTTTGGGAAGGCTGCTGCAAAGAAAAAAGCTGAAGGAATCATCCATCAAACTTGACAGGTAAAAAATTACAGATTTTTAAAAAGTAATTAGACTACAGCTTTCTTTTGTTTCCGTGTCTTTAAAGACTCCCGAGGAACAAATGTTGCCTTTTGAATATGTCAGTGCGATCAGCAGGGGAATTTCATTAGAGCAAGACCTCCCTGACAGAGACAGATAACAGGAGGTGGAGGTTGGACAAGAGCGAGCGCTGTGATGGACCAGCATCAGCCCTTCAGGTGTTATCGCTCCTGGAAGGCTGATGAAGAGAGGGAGAGGAGAAAATAAAGCAGAAATCTAAATGAGATGAGGGTGGAAAGGATGAAAGAAGAAAAAAAGAGCAGGGAAGGAGTACAGGAAGAATGAAGGAGGTATGGAGGAAAGGATGGGGAAAAAGAGTTTGAGGAATCAAGATGAAAAAATAAACAAAGAGAAGAAGTGAGACGATAAAGAAATGTAAGATCCAGGTATGGAGGGAAGTGTTTAGAGAACAGGAGGGTAGAGGAAAGAAAAGAAGGAAAGAATATAAAGGAGGAGGAAAGAAAGTTAAGGAGAGATGTGTTTAGAAAAGAAAGTGGAGGTAATGAAGAAGGTAAAAGAAAATTAATGAAGGGAGAGAAGAAGAGCGATTAATACAAGCAAAATACTGAAGAGAAAATGAGAGACTGAAGAAAGAGGAATAAAACTTTTCTTTTTTTGCTTTATTTTGTTATTTTGCCCGTTTTCTTTTAATTTCACTGTGTAGCACATCGGTCAGCTTTTTAAAGGGAAGTCTGTAAGGAGAAAGAGAAGCTGCTGATCTAAACCCCCCCCCCCCCCTTTTTTTTAAATTCCACTTATTTCTTCCTATATGTAGCCCCATAGAGGCAATTCTACGTAAAACACTTATTAATAAAGGGACTAAGAGACTATCTCTAACATGTATAAATTACTTCAGGATGTAAAGGCAGATCCATTATCCGAAGTGAAAAAATGTTGGGCTGAAGACATGGCATTGGACATATCCCAGACCGACTGGGACTCTTGTTTATACAACATCAAAACAATATATAACGAAATTGGTTGCAAATTCATTCAGTTAAAGATTATCCACAGATGGCACCGCACCCCACAACAACTTCATAAATGGAAACTGATCCCAACGGACACCTGCTGGAGATGTGGTGGATCAATATTTCACATCTTCATGACTTGCCCAGCCCTTTAAGACCTTGGATAAAGAAACAACCTCCCTCTTATGAGGAGTGGTTAACAACAATGACAAAATTGGCATCACATGAGAAACTAACCTACAGTCTTCTGAATAAATGTGACTTTACTTGGTCCACATTTGTTAACTGGCTGACTGTACCACAGGGACTGAAGGAGTGGGATTCTGTATTTGTAACTATGTACTGGAAACAAAAAAATCAATAAAGTGGGCATTACAAAAAGACAACAAATTCCACTTATTTCCTCTATTATTCATTTAAAAAGTCCTCCTTGATTCAATGAACTTGAAAGAGAAAAATTGAGGAACCTTGAGCTCGACAGACTTGTGCGCAAATCACTTTGTTTATTTAAAACAACCTGAAGCACTGACTCATGGAGAGTCGAGTTTAAAGTTGTGCAAAGACCGCAGAGACTCCAGGGAAATGCATAAACAGCGGGGATTTAACCTTTTCTGATTGCTACTCTATAAATTTAAGGTCTGTGCTTTACTGCCTGTGGTGTGTTTACATTTAGACAATGATGCTGCATCGTTCTGTCTGAAAGTCGGTACCAGAGATTATTTACTGCTGACCTAGTTGTCCAAGTGGTAGAAACTAACCAGTAAAGTAACTTTTATCACGTAGCAGCACTACCTGCTACAGCTGCATACTCCTGCTTTGTAGCCAAATATGTTAAAATGTGCAGTTAGAATACAGTCTTCAGTTAATAAAGTAAAATGTGGACAAAGTAGCCTAACTTCGATTTGACTTTCCATGAAGTTGAATCAGTGATTTAGATTTTTTTTAAAAACAAAAAACTAAATGAGTTGACACAAAATGTTAAGAAATTTTGACTTAACAGTGAGTCAATGTTAAAATATAGGTGTGACAGATTATATGATTTTGTTTAGGTTGAGTCCATATGGAAGAAGGGAACCAGAGAGGAGAAAAGAGTGCAGGTGGAAAAGAAAGACGACGACAGAGCGGGGGAGGACAGTGGAGCCGGGCCTGGACTCCCCGCCGCCGAGTGATGCGATGCTAATCTCTCAGCCGGAACATCTGGTCCGGGCCTGAACAATGACTCCTGCAGGTAGATCGCAGCGATCTGGCCGTTTCTGTCGGTCCCATGGAGATGGCCTGATAACCTGCCTCCAGCGGCCTGACTCTGCAGGTCAGCACCACGCTGATCGACAAAGACGTACCTTGTCTGCAGACGCGCGGGGTCACAGTTAATAAACCCGCTGCTTCATCGTCTGAAAGGGAAGGGAGGAAGCTGCTGAGATAGAAACTCCTGTGTTCAAGGTGATGAATGAACCCCTCCCCCAGGGACATTCCTCAGAGATCCTCCTCGCATCAATGTGACACCCACCAGTCTGAAGATGAGCCATTAATCGGGTAGTTGTGCTAACTTTAAGTGCTGCCCCACAAATCTGTTTAATAGCCGGGGTGTGTTTAGATGGTACAGTAAGTAGAGGTGATTTACACTCTTTTTAAGGTTTTATGTGCCTTAAAAATCAGACGAAGGGCATAAAAATACCATGATTTGAAGTCCTTAAAAGCTGAAGACATTCCAGATGTTGCTCCAGTGGAGGGCGACATCACAGGAGACGATATGTCTCACGAATGTCAGAAACTGATTAAAAGCCAGTCTGCTTCGGAGAATATATATTAAAAAAACTGCTGCTTTTGCAGTTCATTCTCATTTATCACATCAAATTGTTTGTATACAATTGTTTTATTCTCCCTGAGTGTGTGTGTGAGATGGAGACGAGATGAATGTAATTAAAGTTTTTTAATTAGACACTGTTCTTTTCTGGGAAGCCTGTGGCAGGGCTGGGTGGAGCCTGAGTGGAGACAGGAGGTTTGCGGTCTGGCTGATGGAACCAAGCCGGCTGGGGTAATGGAAACCGGGTGTTTCGCTTTACACACACACACACACACACACACACACACACA
>JAVQJG010274654.1:0-21415 GCA_036024015.1 Craterocephalus amniculus
CTATATATATGTATGTATAAACATTTCAACATAAACTTAACTTCCAAGATTAAATGTACACATATACACAAATAGTATATATATTAAAGCTTTTATTTATTTAATGCTAAGCAGCTTCAGAAAACTTTAAAAAAAAATTAAAAACACAGAAAATTATAATTATTTATTGCTTTGCTTGAAATCAATAAAAATGTAATTTAAATACAAAAATGTCAGGCCTCTCAAAGTAAACTATGCCTCTGTACTTGGTACATAAAAGTATTGGTTTCACCTTTCATGTTGACTTGCCTGAATAAAACAACCTTTTCACTTTATTCTAATTTCTTGAGTAGTACTTGTATATAAAATGAAAAACCTTGCAAACACCAGCATGTTATTCTGGTTATCACTGCATCTTGGACCAGTTAAGTGCTCAAAATAGTTTGCCTCCACAGTCAGTCTGGGGACTTTAACCTGGAATCCCAGTGCCTAATGCACTTTATCAGAGAAACGCTTGATGACTGGATTAAGTTTTACGTTGTTGACAGTTGTGATGAGCTGTTTGGCATCTGCAGTGCTGGTTGTAAGGAAGAACAGCTCGATGGAAGTTTGCAAATGTAAGCATTGACTTACTGTTCCCATTAGCTAAGTTCTGTACAGGACATTTTGTATTATACGTGTACCCATTTTAAAAACACATCGTGCAAAAAAAGATACGTTTTCTTCCTTATTTAGGCAGTCATTTCTCATAAACGGGCTTCTATAAACAGACTGATCTGTTTTAACCCTTTCATGCTGAATTATTAAGGAACAGTGCCACATGTTTGTGAATACAGTAATTATCTTCCTTAGTCATAAATACAATGATTAATTTTACTTTTTATCTATTAAATATATTTTGATATTTTATTCAAATTCATTAATTAAATCTGCTTTTGAATTCTATATCAATATTCTATATAAAAATATGGCTGTATTGTTTTCCTGTTTATCACAAAAGGTTTGGTTATTACAATGTATGTACATATATATTTGTTCCTCAGTAAATGACAGTATATTTCATGACTCGCTTATGTCCCCTGAAGTGGCAAAATCAAAAATGTTGCATCCCTATCCATGGATACACTAGAAAACACAATACATGAAAGGGTTAAGTGGACAATACATTGGACTGCGTCCTTAAAAATCTTTTTTAAATGAATGAAAAACAGAAAACTAGTGACGCTTCAAAAAGATCCCCACACATGATTGTAATAACCTTTTATTCCATAACTGACCTCACAAATATTCACATTTCTGTTGTTGCTTCACCTTTCATCTGCAGCAATTCTTCATCTTTAAACCCTGACAGCACCTCAGGTTCAAGTAAATCCAGGGTCTGTCTGGGGACTCATTAGTTTCCATTTCAGCAGTTTTTAACTTTCAAAGTAAGGGTGTAGTCATGGATGTATCACAGCTTGTTTTAAGTTTTATATTGTAAATATAAAACTTTATTCATACATTAGACGTTTCTTTACTGAGTTCCATTTTCCAGAATGAGCAGAAGAAACTCACCCATCCAGACCCTGGATCACCGTCATTTCCTTTTAACGGAGTAAATAAATTTTACTTATTTACTTTCAACTTCAGCTACTTAAAGAGAACCATAAGCCTTTTACTGCACACTGTGTACACCGATATTATGCTTATATACAATTACTGCATGTACAGATCAGCTGTGCAATGACTTCTTTTATCAAGTTTATATCCTGGTTTGTGAAATCATCTTCAGCATGAACAAAACTTCAAATATTCTGTTTACATTTTGGCAACAGACTGATAAAAACATGTTGTATGGAGGCAATATATTCTGAAGCTTATGGATATTTCATCATGTCGACGTGTTGAGTGCAAAAATGAATGCGTGACATTTTGGAACTGCTGGCAGACTGGAAAAAAATAAAGCCAGGTGACCTGCAATAAAGTCAAATCATATGTACAATATTCCACAAAATTAGAACCTTAAATGAGTCAACAAATTGTTAAACAGTTTGACAATAAAGATACAAAAAAAAGCAACAGATATGGCTTCATGTTTAGCTGATGAAACTTTTACATTTCAAACAAACATAAAAATATATGATTATGTCCTTTTTTTAAACTGAACCTGACAAAAGACAAGAAATACCCAAAGCACATAAACAGCGGGAAACATTAATATGCAGTGTTTCCAGAAATACTTCATTTAACTTTTTTTTGGGATAAAAACAAACTTTGGCAAAATAAAAATAAATATGAATGCTAATTATTTCAAACACATCCTGCTTACCCGTGTTTTTTTCTTATTTTGGATTATGTCTCTTTAGCTCAAGTATCACAGTAAAACGTTTCCTACATGTAACTTGCATGTAACTGATACTTCATCTTACTCTTGCTCCGATGCAAATAAATAGCTGGTTTCAACATATTTTCAAAATTATAAAGCTATTTTACAGTGGATTCCTCTCAGTTTTCATCTGTACAACAATCACAAAAGTCAACCAAGACAGAATGAGCGCAACTTAAGGCAAAAAAATAACATTTATACAGGAACGAGATGACATCAGGGAGACTTTGGACCAACGAGGTGGAGTTTCCTGGTGCAGCATCGTCTATTTGGGAGGCAGCGGGTTGTCCAGGGTTGTTGGAGTTGCCAGCTCCTTGTAAAAGTTGTCAATCTGCTCCTTATACATCTTATTCACCACTGGACGCTTTAGCTTCATTGTGGGACCTGTAAGTCCAAAAAAAGAAAAATAAAAGGCTTTAAAACTCCTGTTTAACTATAGCAGTTAGTTTTGGATGGAGAAAACAGCATGTAACCCATCTCTATTCTCTAAATACCTCTAAAAAGCCATCAACATTCAATTGTAAAATAAGAAAAAGAAACCTTATGAATGACTTTCACCTCAAACATGAACCATGTGATGAAAACTTTATTACTACTGCTACAAAGTCCGTGCAAAAAAACAAAACAAAACATTGACCTCCTCCCTCCGGCGTGTCACACTCACCCAGCTCTCCTCCACCAACAGAGAAGTCCCGATCCAGAACGACCCACTTCTGAATGCGCTGGGCATTGGAAGTGGACTTCTCGTTGACCCGGCTGATGCCGTCCTGGATGGCGGTGTGGACCGCGCGGTCCCGTCCGCCTGCGATGTCAGAGACTCGCGTGGCGTTGCTGCCCAGCTTCCTGCAGAACTCCACGGATTCTGGCGTCAGCTCGTCCTCGGGGTCGCCCGTCTCAGGGTTCATTTGGCACTGCAGAAAGGAAAATTGGAAAGTTTTATTTCTTATGTTGCCAAACAATAATCCAAAGATCGCTACAGGACAAAACTACAAGGCGAGCAAGCTTGGTCTTCGTGCTTTCCTAAATGCCCAGCAGATGGCAGCGTTTAACAAGCTGTGAGACATGAGTGCTGCTTCTACTGCTGCTCCTGCTGAAGTCAGCCATGACGTGGCACCTCTGAGGTTAGATAGAATAGATGCAGACTGGAGGTTTACATTTACTAAGAGCCTGTTTTGCAGACAGCTACTCTCTCTGTTATCTATGATTACGTTTAAGTAAACATGTTAAACGGATGGCTGCGGAAAACAACCATATCTCCTGAAGGGTTTCAGTTTTACCTTAATGGTGAGCAGCATGGAGAGAAACTTCCTCTTGTCTCCGATCAGCATGGCGTTGCTGATCAGTGGCACGGCCTCTTTCACAGCATCCTCAATGGGGACCGGAGGGATGTTCTCACCGCCTGCTGTGATGATGAGCTCTGCAGGCAAACAAACCAAACAAGATACCTTGGATCAGTGGTTCCCAAACTGTGGGTCTGCACATCATTTCAGGGGGTTGACAGATAATTGGGAAGCAAGTAATAAGAAAACTGATGTTTCTGTGAAATCAGCTACCTTTAATTCTTCCGGTGATGAAGAGGAATCCGTTCTGATCGTGTTTTCCCAGGTCTCCTGAATGCAGCCAGCCCTCTGCATCCAGAGCCTCCTCAGTCTTGTCGGGCATGTTGAGGTAACCCATGAAGATGTGGCGACCCCAGAAGCAGATCTCACCGTTTCCCTCCTCATCGGGGTTGTGCAGCTTTGTTTTGCACCCTGGGATCTCTTTACCACAACTGCAAAACACCAATAAAAAACATTTATAGCACCGCACAAAACAGGTTAGACACAACAACTTTTAGTTTAGCAACACAGAGAAATTCTGCATGAGAAGATGATGGAAGCACCTGGTGAGCTTGAAGGCCTCGGGCCGGGAGATGCTGTGAGGTCCAGTGCTTTCGCTCATGCCGTAGAGTTCATACAGAGGAATGTCCAGGCTGAGGAAGAACTCCAGGGTTTCTTTGGTGATGGGGGCAGCTCCGGTGTAGCACTTGTTGCAGCGGTCCAGGCCCAGGGCCTTACGCACCTTTTTGAAAACAAGCTTTTTTGCAACTTGATAGCTGAACGGCGTGCGGCCAGCTGCTGCGTTTCTGCAGGGAGACCAAATTTAAAGCGCTCTTGTGACACAACATATCAAAAAGGTGATAAAATCTTGATTCGTAAAGTATTTCGTTCATGAAATGTGTGTGGAAGTCTAAGTACATAAACCAATTCCAACAAAATTACAATCATTTCAGTGTTTTCACATATGGTAGAAGTACAGAGGATAACTAAAAATCATTAGAGTGAGAGTCCAAACCAAAATCACCAATACCAAACTTCTAAACCCCCAAGGAAACACTAAAACCCGGGCTAAATGTAGCTGCAACTACATAACATGTACGTACTGGTTCATCTTGGTCAGGTTGGTCTGCAGACCGACATCTTTGGCCCAAGCAGCCACTTTCCTGCGCACGGTCGAAGACTTTGCTCCGACGGATTTCATCTTCTCCTGCATCTTCTCCCAGACACGCGGGACGCCCATGAAGGCTGTGGGACGCACTTCTTTCAAAGTGTTTACCAGCGAACCCTGAAAAAACACATGTAAAAGCCGCATTCAGGATTTGTGTATGAACTCTCTCACATGGAATTACAGTTTAGCCTTTTTCTATCATAAATAGAAACAGAAAGAGACAACAAGGCCTTTTTCTTCTTGTGTAACACAGTCACATGTTGCCTGCTGGATATCCCTCCATCCATTTCTGGAAGACTTCTTTTAATCTTCAGCGCTCTTATAAATGACACACTTTGATTGTATTAATAACGTGTCTGTGTGGATGTCTAAAAAAAGGAAGCAGCGCAGTATACCAAACACATTTCACACCCCAGATTAAGAAGCACGTTGTGGAGGATGAAGGTTGCCAGATCTGATAAGTTTTCACTGCAGGCTGATTTTTCACACTCTGTACCTGTTCCTCCTGTTTCATACCATCAACTACGGGAATCTATCTGTATTGGCATCACAACTATTAAAGCGCTTGTATTCGAAAGATTTTTTCAGATAATTTTTTTCGTATTTATGTTTCTGATTTATTTGCGATCAGTTTTAGCTTTTTATTTAGATTCATATGTTGTCTTTGCATTCATGGCAGCAAGTTAAACAGGATATTCATTTGTCAGTAAACAATTAAAATACCTCAACAGAATACATCAAAAGCTAAGCTGCATTCTTTCACTTTATACATAAAGATCGCAGATTCCCTACGATCCGCTCTTTGTTTATTCTCGATTTCCCAGCAGTCTTCTCCAGGAAAACCTTGGTCTGACAAAAGTCAGATAAACCTTTCACAGAATCGCTCCACGCAATGATGTTTTTATCTTTATTTTCGGATGTTCATGTTCTCACCTTCAGGGCGTCTGGCTGAGCGAAGTAAGTCGCCCCTCCGACCCTCATGGTGACCCAGATGTCGACCATCTGAGCTGCGATGTGGCTCAGCGGCAGGTAGCTGACCACCACCTCCTGAGCCTGAGTGGCATCCGTCAGATGCACGTGTTTGCCAGTGGAGAGAGCGGTCCAAGTTATCTGTGCACAGAGAGACGAGAGCAGAGCATGTTTGATCCGTTTGAACCCTTTTCTGTTTTAGAGGTCATAAAGTGCTGTTTTATTTCTTTATAGACAGACTTCACTGATAATAAACCAATCAGCTGCATAATGGAAGCGACCCAGACAGTTGGGCGCCAAGTTACAGAGCACTCATAAAGATAATCCTTACAACAGAAAAATATATGCAAACGTAAAAGTGTTCAACCCTGAAGGGTGTAAGCAGTGTTTGGAAACGCCCATGAGACCAGATTTCTTGCAAATTTCTTTCACACAAAGTCATTTTCACTTTAAGGCTTTCATTTTGTTTTCTTCTGCCTCATACATTAAGCAGATAATCGTTTAAAACAAACAATGTCAGAAACTGCCTCTGATAACATGACAGAAGGCCACAAACCGAAGCTTTAACAAGGCCTTTTTAACAAACATTTTATGCAAAGCAAAATGTTTATACCTTTCTTTGCTTTACTCTTCAGCTAAAGTAACAGCAAATGGAAAAATTCTACATAGTTCAAAAGTTTAACAGGATCACAGCTTGTTATTTGTCCGTTTTGACTGTATAAAAGTAGAAATTTAACCACTGACACAGAACAGTCATTTCAGTTCTCTCAGATCTTCTTGCCGTTTCATGCGTAGAAATCTCCCTAACGAGCACCGTAGCGCAGCGTAAATCTGCTCCTCCGGTTACAAAACCCATCTGCTGTCAGCAACCTCATAACTTACGTTATCGTGGCTCAGCATGACTCCTTTGGGCTGCCCAGTGGTCCCTGAGGTGTAAATGAGTGTGCAGCATTGATTGGGCTTCTGGCTGGAGATGATTGCATCGAGAGGCGCGTCAGGCTCGTCACGTCCAAGCTGCATGAACTCTGCCCACTGTAGCACATAAACAGAACCACTTAGATGGAGTTTCTTGCACTTGGTGAACCTCTTTGTTCTTCCTGTAGATGAGACAAGCGCTTACTGTGTACAGATTTGGTCTCTTCTCTTTTAGTGCATCTTTGTACTGGATAATAGCTTTCAAGTGAGGCAGCTTGTCTTCAATCTGGAAACAGGAAAAGAAGAAAATGTTTTTTTTTTTACAAAATCGAAGAAAGGTTTTCCTTGACAAGACTGTATTGATTATTTTTTTCTTTAAACTACTTGTCTCTCAGTTTGTAAAAATTGTGTTTTGCCTTAGAGAGAAATAATAATCAGTAAGTAATCAGTAAGAAATAATCAAAACCGTTTTGAGTCCACAATGCAATGCATAAATAAATACACATACACATAGTTTCAGGCAAACTAACCAGAAACTGTTGCATTAAATAGAAAAAACTCTTTATTTAAAATGTGAATGAAGCTAAGCAAAGTGTCTGCTTCTTTCTGAGGAAGTATTCCTCATTTTCATAGATATTTCTTGACTTTTCACAGGTCAACGTTTAAAATGTGATGAATGGCTGTGGTCTCACCTGAAGGATTTTCTGTAGCTGTTTGTGGTTCTCCACAACAATGACATTAGCTTTGGAGTTTTCTGCTACATACTGGCATGCTTCAGGAGAGTTTGTGGTGTAGATCCCCACAGCAAACCCTCTGCAAGAGATGAAGGAGAGTCAAAGTAAGCAGACGTCACTCTTGTGAAATTTTAAGTCCTCTCCAGCTCGTGGGAGTCAGGACCCAGGACACTCCTTACAATACTTGTATTCCAACGTAGAGCCGTTAACTGATCGTGTTTTTCCAACTAAAAAGCTGAATTATCTTCACCCCCACATCTACGGTTAGAGCGGGTAGGTTACTGCTTCATGACAATCCCTCTGCTGGGGTCTGATGCTTTTTCTTTTGCTTTGGGGGGTTGTGTGTTCGTGTGTAAACGTGAGCCAAATACCGAGTTATCAAACACGACCCAATGTGGTTCACTGCGACTGGTTTTACTGGTTCACATTCCTTTTGTGGTGCATCAGCTTAGCAGACAGGTGTGAAACTGAATCCACGTCCAGCATCAGTATGGCCTAAAGCTCCATGAATTGATCTGTATGTCTTTGCACCCCAGAGAACCATGCTATGCTGATCTTCAGCATGTCCAGACCCATTTACAACCACAATCTTATAAGGCTTTCAGAAAGTACAGCAAGTAGTAAATGTCTTATAATCAATTTTCAATACATGGCATTTAAAATCCCTCCGTCACAGAGCAGATGTGTGGTGATGTAAGCAGCTCAGCGGACCAATCATCATGTTATGTTTGGGTTTCTCAGAAATAAACGAGCTCTTGCTCTCTCTGAGCCGGTTGAGTAACACGAGTTTGGTGTATGTTGAAGTGGTTTGCTCACACAGGTTTGTAATCAGAAATAAAGGGCCTTTACTGATCTATACACAGTTCATTAGCTGTGAAGAGAAGACTTCAAAGCTTTATCTTTTATAAAAAATATCAAGATTTAAATATAAAATCAATCAATAAAACGCTTACATTACCAAACTTTCGTAAGTGTCAATATACCCAAAAAGGGTAAAAAATCTAAGTTCTTCTCCTTGATACCAATGTCAGACTCATTTCTAATTTTTTGGTATCTCACAGTTTTAACTATAATCAGAATCAGCATTTACCACCGTAGAGGAGAAATTATTCAGTTTTAATAAATTCCAGAGAAAGAGATGATAAACCAGAGAAGATTTTTGTTTTTAAACTCATGTTAGAGGTTGGGAGGTGAAATCAGTGTTTGAAGGAGCTTTTTCCAACCAACAATAGGTTGTATGGTTTTAAAGTTCAGTTTTTATATATTTTATAATTGAATAGCAACTAATAAGACTTGTTAGACTACTTCAAAGTGCTTTGAAGTAGCTCAAAATGCATCACTTAAAGTTCCTAAAAACTTCCTAAAAAGGTTTTTCTTAAAGCACTCAGTCTCCAACATTGCAGTGTGTCAGCGTCTTGCGCAGCGAACTGCTGTAATCACTCAGTCGATGTACAAAAGATGTCCACAACCTAAGAAGCTACGTGCCAAACTGGATGATACCAAAGGTTTCTTCTGACGTCCTCATATTTCAGGTCTTTGAGTGCACCACACAGTAATAAAGCACATGCACACACTGACACAAAGCTGTGAGGAACACAAACATCTTTTTTTTGGAGAACAAACCCTCTGTGCGACAACATTGAGTGCATCAGGTATTTCAAATTGAAAAAACTTAACTCACCCTGCCAAAATAGCTCCAATGTCAGCGATAAACCACTCTGCAGAGTTGAAGCCCAGGATGCCCACACCGTGGTAGCGCTGCAACCCAAGCTGCAGAAAGATAAAACACATTTTAGCCATTTATAAAATAATCTAAGGAATAATTACAAACATTCCCAGCAGAACCTGATGGACACGGTTTATAGACTGGCCGGGGATTTTCCAATATGCAGATGTTCATTTACAAACTTTACTCGTGACATTTTTCTGTTTGATGATAGAGTAAAGTTCACCTCAGACACTAATATCTAATGGTTTTTGTGTTTTGTGCGCATCTACATAAAGATCAGGGTTGCATTACCTCAGCAGCAGTCACTATGAAAGTTTGAGTCCACCATAATGGAAACAGACTTCTTGTTTAAAACCAGCGAGCCTAAGCACTAATAGAATAACAGAATATAGCACGAGGGTGAGCTGGAGTTAGAAACATAACTCTTAGCATCTGATGTCTGGTTATAAAAGAATCTGCTCAAGTGGTTGTATCAGAGTGTGGTTAGTTTGCTAAGAGAGACACGTAAATATGTCTCTGTATGCTGGTGCATGAGTAGGAACGAGTCTCCCTTCAGTCTAACGGCAGGGTTTCACTCCAAACAATAACAGGCTGCGTCCTGTACAAACAGCTGAAGCCTGTCCTGAGCTGCATCTGTCTGGCTTACGTTTTAGCTCCTTTGTGCTAAGCTGTGTGTTGTCCTGGCCAACTTGGCATAAACTCAAAAGTACACACGCCTATAAACCATAACAACAGAAGTTAGCTTTACTGAACAGCAGAAGTCTTTTTATACGGAAAACTGATGTTCAGGGTGAGCAGACAAAAAGATTAGAAACATTTCTCCACATGAAATCAAGTTATTGTGTTTTCCATCTGTGAAACTGTTTCTGTTCAGCTACATCTGGAAAAATACACTTAACCTGCTTTCAGACTTGGACATAGTCAGTCCCCTGGCTGAATGAGCCATAGCCTGGTTATCTTTTCTAAGAAGAAGCTCAGCAGCAGTCTTTGTAACATTTCAACCACTCGCTTATACATCAAGTATGATTTACAAAACCACAGCACACTTTCCAAACCAGTATGAGACGCTGCAGCAAACAAAAAAACATGCTGCTAATTGTCAGGACGAGAACGTTTGCAAACCTCCGTAGCTGCAAGGCGTCTATGATCCAAGTTAAGAAGCCATAACTCAACAATATTAACCTCCAACCTTTTGCTAGAAGTTGTGAAAGCATTTAATTCCACAAGAAACAAAACTTTTGATGCTTTCATTTCTTGTCTGTATAATCTACCTGTATGTACCCGTCTTTTATATTTGACACATTAGAATAAAAACTCATACAACATCAGGAAACTGTGTGTAAAATAGTCTTTAAGATTCCCTAAAGCTAAATGTGTCATATGGAGGGATCACTTTTGTCCACACAAGAGTCCAAAGCCCAAAAGACTCTCAGTTTATAGCACTATGGAAACACCAGGAAGATGAGGGGATTTTTGGAGGTCAAATTGTTAAAAAGTCAGAGCAGAACAACAGGCTGAACTGGAAAAGTTAGACTACCTTCAAGAAGCTCTTGGCAGCGGTGCGACAGGCCTGGTAGTAATCTTTGTAGTTGAGGTTTTTTTGCTGCTCGCCCTCTTTCCAACTCAACGCTGTGTAATCACCGAAGCGCTTCATGGCCGAGGTGAACATCTCGTTCACAGTCAGGGGGGTCTCAGCAGCCACACCAGAGTCGCCAATCCTGAGTTTCACCTCTGCATCTCGCTGTGATGTCCACAGACGAGGTTCTGTTGCCGATGGCACTGACAGGGAGTCTGGACGCTGGAAATTCACTGAAAAGTGATATTTAAAGAAATGATCAGGAGACTTGATTAAAAAAAGCCTCAGGAACAGATATTTTCTCTCCTATTCTTTTCAGGAAAATGAACTCAAAACCACAAAGACTGCAATCAATTCCTGTTTCTTTAATCTCAGTGTGAACTACAGAAATGCAACCTGTATTTGCAGCATTAAAGGGCAACATACCATTAACCATCCTGCACTCAAAGCTGTAAACAAGCTTCAACCATCGAGCGTAAACAGGGTGAAACTACTAAATCCACCTGGGATAGTAAGATAGTACTCCAGAAGAGCGGGACACACACACAAATCGCTTGTGTCACATTGAAACTGGCTTTTTAGTTTTATGTATTAGTTGCAAGCTCCTTAACCAATTTTTCTAATGCTAATTTTAAAAAATGTGAATAAATGAAAAGCTTGGGTATCATTGTCACAAGCATAAATTTGCATTTATGGTCTGGAAATGTGATAAAATGGATTACATTAAAACAACAACATTTTGTTTTAAAAATAATTCCAGCAAATTAACTTTTGATTAAAAAATGTAAAGTTAAAAACATGGCAATAGATGTGAAGCAATGATATATTAAAAAACATTTTGGTTTAATGCATGATTTTAAGTCCTAGTGAGACTTCAGAAAAACATCAGGTCGTCGACATACATCCTAAGTGAAAAAGTAAAACAAAAAAGTTGATTAAAACTTCAAACTTTACACGTGCAGCAAGGAATAATTAGCATTTCTTTAAGTGAAATGTTTCACTTATTGCAGTAAAATGAGCAAATCCAAAGCAATGAACAGAAAATATATTTGAAACTATTGGGAGGGACTGCTTTTTCCCAGGTTATTGGCTCTACTGCCAGCAGGATGTTTTGAATGTAAAACATGGATTTATGACTAAAAAGACACAAGCTGTTATCAGCAGGATGGTCAATGATTTTCTAAAAATGAAAAATAAGGCAGCACTAAATATGTAAGTACATGGTTGAATTAATATTTGTCTTTAAAAAAAGGAAAAGGACACTTTTAGTTAATGATTTACTTCTATTAAATATGTTCTGATCAATCATGCAAGACGCTCCACTTTTCATTTTGTTGGAAACAAAAAAAGATGTATTACAGGTTTTACATGCACCGAGACGTTTTCCTTCTAACAGGAAACAGGGTCAAAGTTGAGTTTAAAAGAAAGGGGAAGTAAAGTTCTGCCAAAGAATGTGGATTCTGCTTCCTCTGGAAAAAAGTTCAGTCAAAAGCTGACTTCAGCAAGAAGAACAAGCGCAGCCAAAACGCTACATTTGCACATTAATTATAGTTTGTTTAAATGCAGCAACTCCACCCTGACAAAGGCTGCAGTTTGAGGAGGAACCAGCTCGCAGCCTTTCCCTCAGCCCTCACCTTGTTGTGTGTCTGAGTCCTGCTTAGCCTGGAGCTCTGTAGTCTTGGTGCTCCTGGAGACGGCGACCTTGTCTTCCCGATCCCCAGCGGACTCTTCCTCTGATGACTCACTAAAGAACAGGAAGGGGAAAAACAGGTCAATGCACGAGCGAGTAAAATTACCAAAGTGACTAATCTGAACTGAAGAGGAAAACCGGGGGGAGCAATGTGAGGCGGAGATGAGTCATGATGGAAAAGCAGTAGCCCTCATATCAGCTGCAGGTTTTATAAACAAGAGTCTGAAAATAATAAACTGACTTATAAAAATTATGTGAACTATGACTGTGAACTAAACTCTGATAGTGATGATGTTTTTGGTTTTTTTATATTGACCATAGCAGCACTCTCAGCCAAATGGTACTGAACTAAAAAGACATAATTTAGCTGCTACCAGCCATCAACCATATGACAGTGGTTTCCAACTACTTTCTTTTTTATCTCATACGAAGATCAATAAAATAAAAAAAGCTGTGTCCAAAAGTGTGAAATAAATCCTTTTAAAAAGATAAACAAAAGAAAACCATCCAGTATCCGGCAGTTTGTCTGAGTGGACGTACTTTGCTGTGTCCACAATGCCGTCGTCTGAGGAAGCAGCGCTGTCCCCCGCACCGCAGGACGAGTCAAGGAAGCCGCCCGTCTGAGGCGGCTCCATCACCACGGCCTCAGACATGGAGTTAGGCTCACACGCTATCACTGAAAGAGAGAGCGCCACAGCTTCATCACAAAAACTCTTTTCACAAGCGTCAGGGAATTTGTTAAGAGAGGTTAAAAGACACTTTTAATCACATGGATTTTTTTAGGGGTGTACCTATACATTCGGCCGAATAGTTAATAAAAAGCTACATTCGGCCTTCGGTGGAGTGAGCTAAAAGCACGGTCGAAACGTGGCTGTGACGTATTGACACAATCAAACAACGTGCAGTAACGAGGTGACCTGGTGCCAGGTGAAATGTCAGAAGTGTGGCGATCTTTCAGTGTGGGAGAGCAAATACTTATTATAACCTATCAGAATATACACAATAAATACTTCGATTGAAAAATATCTACAAATTTATTCTAGGCTATTTAGGCAGTATTTCAAAATAGTAGTGGAAAAACTGAGCCACATTTAATATTCGGCATTCAGCCAAGTATTTTAATGTTATTTGCCTTCGGCCGCAAATTTTAATTTTGGTGGATGCCTAGATTTTTTTATGTTGTTATTCATTTTGAAAATTTGTTTGCTGAACGTTTGGATTTGAGGACATTAAAATAAATGTTTCCATACTGATCTGCACGTGCATCATAATAAACTGACAAATACATCATGAAATAGAAAAAATTCTCATCTAATTGCTACACAGTTAAATCACCAAACACACTGGTGTCCCAGCAGCTGCATGTGACTATTAAAAATTAACATCTCCGTGTTGTTAGCACTGGGTCACATAGCACATCCCAGTAGTTGTAATCAGGGTCATGTTAACACAACCATCCTAGTTTCTGGTCTATTTTCAGGTGTAGGAGTAAAATTAGTCATTTAAAAATGGCATCTAATGACAAAGCTGAAGAAACTGATCATAATTAGGTGACAGAAATCTGAAGGAATAGATAAAATGATGCAGTAGATTAAAAAAAGGAATCAGAAGGACCTTTATGACTGATTTTATGACCTCTGTGCGGTTGTGTTGATACAGTTTGTATACTGAGCATAGTAGACAGGTCATAGAGATAACACTGTTTGTCCGCAAACCTTTCGTAGCTGTGTTTGTGTCAACAAAAGACCTTTTAAAACATAAGAAAAGCCTTGCAGATAAAAGAAGAACTTGATCATTAACTAACACCAAGCTGAAAGATGACTTGTAATAAAGTGGAGGAAGGACAGAGATTCATTTGATCTGATCAGAGGTTATCTAAAGTGTTGTAAGATGGTATTGGTGGCATTTTGGGAGTGGTGCAGGCAGTCCTTGTTTTTTTTTTTACTTGTGTAACCACCTCATCAAAGAAATGCACATCTAAAAGATCTGAACAATAAGCCATCAGCGCTGAAATTCACACTCCCGTTTCTCTTTGAGCCCCAGCCGCTGGCCGGGAACCCGCCTCTTCTGCAGACCGCAAGTTTGACCTGTTTATCTAAGGGGATTGACAACACATACCAGCAGCTTCGTGAGCCTGCTGTGGACGCAGCCGATCATGGCTCATCTGTCAGGAACAATTAAGCTTCGGTAAGTGGAACGAAACAGGCTCCAGAGAGGTCAGAGAGCAGGAACAAAAATATTTTTCAGCATGGTTTAGTGTTTGACACACCTTCTCCAAACAAAACTCTCCGATGTGTAATTACAAAAACAGGTTAAATGGAATATTTCATACTCAACGTCATCTGAACGGCTGCTAAAACACATTCACAGAATTCTGAACTAAGAGGCCTTTCCCTCGAAAGATAAAGTCCACCTTTATCATGTAGGGCCTTGCTCACCCTGGGGGGCTCGGGACACATATTTTAGTTTTCCAGAGATTTCTGCAGGGATGCAGCCATGCCTGGAACAAGGTGGGGTCGGGCATGTGGGGGAAGATCTGGGGCAAATTTAAGGGGAAAAAACCCTCCCCTTATTTCTTTAGTGTCTGTCTTTGTTATGGTCTCAGGATGAGGAGGAGGTGGGGCAAGCTGCAGAGATTTCAAGAAAAGGTTTAGTCATTCGTAAAATCAGGAAGTTTGATATTAATGTAAAGTGTTCGGGGTGAATATAGCTATTATAATCAGAAAGAAAAAAAAACTTTTTTTAATAAACTTCCTCATTTTCAGTGCTGCAACCATTTCAGATTATGAACTATCGTTATCTGAGCCTGTGACATTCATATTGCATCTACATGTTTAAGATACAAGCCTGTTATCTAGCCCTGGAGAGATAGCCTTCTAGCTCTTGTCTGGTGTTGAAAGATGCCTTAGCCTTAACCCCAAAGTTACCTAAAGATAAAATCCTCCATCTGCTGTGACCAAGTATCACTTTCAGATTTGTATCACCCATTCTTTCTATTGCAGTAGTTTAGTTTCCCATATAAACAGAGGGATATTCAGGGGTTTCCCAATTTAAAAATCTCTCTAAACACCCAAAAGAATAACCAAATTATTATTTTCTGTATTGGTTAAGCTGCAGTTTCTTTGATTACTTTATCTTGTTAGAGAAATGACCAAACAGGATATTAAATTTGAGACACAAAGCTGCAGATTATCAACGAGGGATTCAGCGTTATGAGCCTGGTTATTTTCTGGAATCTCCAGTTAGTAAAATATCACATATCGTCCTGTTGCATGGCATGAAAAATGCCTGTAACATTTTTTTCATCTACTGACTGAGGAAGTGATAAACTGCATAGGAAGCAGTGAGGCTATGTTTGCCAAGCATATCACAGCCAGTAAAGTAGTACCTGATGGATGTAGCACCACAGCACAAACTTACACCACCATGGAAACGCTGCAGTCATGCAGTCATGAGAGGATTATGACTGGAGCAGAGCTGAGCCAAGAAACAGCTGTTCCACTCAAAAAGGGAAACGCAGCAACAGTTGGGAAGATAACATGTAAATCTCTTACATTTCATCGCCGACTAACAGAGACAGTTCAACCAACTCAGAAGACCCATTCCTCCTCAACTAAAAGATGCCGGCCGAAACCCAACGAGGGACTCCCCCCTGCATCCACGAGCATCATGCCTGCAAGCTTCAGTTAGGTTAATCCCTTGTCAAACAGGACAAAAAACCCACCCCTCCCTCCAGTCTTGTCTCTAAATCTTATGCTTTGTCTTTCTTTGTCCTATTTGAGCTCCAGTACTACTTGACTATAAACCGACAGCATGCGTGATGTGAGTTGTCAGCCTGCTGCTGATTATGCCGCAAAGCAGTTTTCACCTGGGCGTAATCCTATGAACCGCGTTGTATCACCGTTTCATTCCTATTTGTAATTTAAGTCAGGCAAGATGTAGTCACATTAAGTGATGTTTTAAAGGGCATTAGCAAAATTGCACTGTCGAATTGACACATCAGCTGGCTGGGTTACACCCAAAGTCTGCTCGTGGTTATCCACCCAAGCACACACAGCAATCACTCTTTTAATAGTGAAGCTCTCATTAGCTGAACCTGAAATTTGTCTAATTATATTAAAGAAAATAAAGTAAAGCGACCAATTACCGAGCAGTTTCATACCAAATATGATAACTGAAATTCAAGGCTTCATCACACTTCCTCGCGCAATGTCTAAAATATTCAAACTGAGCTGAAATACTCACATTGCATTTCTGGAGAGTGGTTTGTTTTTCACAGGTTTTCACTGGAATCTTCTTTTTCTGTTTCCTTTCAGTAAACGCTTTTCTTTAGTTTGCTGGGAAACACACACACACACACACACATATACTCCAACTGGCCGCTGTGTCTACAACCAGAGCTGCATATCATTCATTTTCAAACAACCAGCCGGCTCTGTTGGCCCCTCCCCTGGAAGACCCCACCCAGACAGGCCTGCCAGTTTCCTCCTGTCACCCCCGCCTTCCTCCTGCTTCAAAGCACCCTGATTGGCTGAAACTGCTCACACCACAAGACTCATTTTCCACATAAGGCCATGCAAACCCAAATGAAGGAGATGGGGGAAGCTGCTGTGAGGAAACACACACACATTTTCTCTTGACAGATGATGCTATGAAACTCCTGCCCATCCCCCAGCAGAGAGCAGAAACGCTGCCTAACACACATACACGTTGCAGATATGCGACGGAGGTTACTATCGGGCGTGTGTGCATGGCTAGGGCAGCTGTGCTGGCTTAGCTTCATGCCTTTAACTGAATTCTGCTCATTGCAAACACACTCTGTGACCTACTTTAACAAAATTATTATACAATCATCTTTCTTCAATCCTTCTTTTTTTTTATCTCAAAGGCTATCATTAAATATCCACTTAACTTGTTGAAAGATGATCTTCAGAGGTCTTCATTTTCAGTGATAACCTGATAAAATGGTTGATTTATTAAGAAGGATAAAAGGATAAGGAATAAATAAATAAACATTGAACATTTTGTGCTCAGAAACAAATAAATATCCGGCTATAGAAATAAATGCTTTCTTCTCATTTTTGCCTTCATGCACTAATTTGAAACTTTTTAGTTAGCTTCTGTCTCAAATTTTAAATGCAAACCATGACCTGCAAGAGAAGTGTTTTTATTCTCACTGAACTAATTTTAGCCCTGTGAATGAAAATAATAGATGTCACCCCATGTACCAAACCTGACAAGCTTATCCTGAACTTCTAGTTTTAGTGAGTCATGGTCAGGAACGGCACCAAAACAAAATACCTCAGCAACAAGAACAATTGCAGGAGATTAAAGAGAAAAATGAACTGTCAGTTAAAATATTGTTACTGTACAACTGTAAAGCAGTGAACATAAAGCAGGGCAATAAATAAAGACCCATTAATAAACTCCATTTCATGCAGTTTCTACAACACAAAGTGTGGGAAACTTCTAGTTCAACATTATTTCCCCTAAAACTCCCTGGTTTACCATCTGATATCAAGTGTCTGAGAAACACACACTTTCTTCTCCATCTCATGATTATGCACTCATATAACATATAAAAACCACATGTTTTGCTTACACTACACAAAACCTTTTATCATGCTTCTAATTTTATAGAAAATAAGTGATCAACCCTACATATACTCAAATAAATACACAAAATAAGTACTGTTATCCTATGTAATCATCTTTAAATAGCTTCCTATGAGCAGATGCTCACATCACTTCACATTTAGTGACATCAATACTCTGTAGACAGACCATTTTTGACCAATCACCATGCAAGATGAAAACAGTGCCACCACACCACAGCATCACGTGACACCAATAAGCCGGCTGATTCAGAGCACCCATGCGCAGTGCACTGATACACAGCAAGATTTGTTTACTGATGCAACCTACGCGGAGGTTACTGCTGGTCAGAAGCATCCTCTCTCCCATCTCACAATCTGCAGGAACATTGACTGTCAACATTTCTATCAAATCTCTTTATAGTTTACCTATGCCTGTAATGTTCCCATCTTTTCTGTGTAGGGGTTGTGTTGTTTTTACTGCCAGATGACAACTTTCAGAACATAATTTCATTGTGTAGGAAGAAGAGACGCCTGATGATCATAAAATTATTCTGCAGGTTACAGCCAAACCCAAGTGAGTGATTATGCTCTGTCTGCTAGTTTAAAATGATTTAAACAACAGTAAGTAACTTAAAATCAACAATACAGCCTGTTGTTTCTTAAATCAATGAACAAATTAAAAATGTTGCAGCAGATTAACTCGTGTATTTCAGTCTGTCTACTTCACTTTCCTAATTGTATCAACCAGGCCAAAGAAAAAAATATAGTTTTATAATTTAGTGGCACAACTGATAACCATCTCATTTGTGTTATTACAGCCTTCTCTCCTTGCTTGTCCGTTCTCCTGCCTGTGATCTGGAGACTGTTCATCGCAAAAGGTTTTACAGAAGATTTTAAATCCCAAAGTGCATCCAAATAAGAAAAGAAAATGCTGCAACAAAACAACATATTATAAAGCACTTTCATTGTAGTGGAAGTGGATGCACCAAAAATATATAACAATGTTACACCTTCATTCTGCAGTCTGCATGCACTTCTCTGAATGGTAGAACTAGGAGCGACAGAAGTGCACAAAAGCTTTGACTTTTAAAATTAGACCTAATGATACTGCATCTGCATGAAGGAAACAAAACTAAAGGTTTTTAATACTTGCACTTTCCGACCGCTACCATGAAAGTCAACTACAAATGCACAAGCCTGTACTTTAATTGTCTTCTGATAGGCTAATCACTTGAATGCAGGGCTATAATTTGATTTAGATATTGCTGTCACCAGCATGGCATAGGAGGATCTCTGTGTGTGTATGTAATAGGAAGTGACAAAAAGAAGAAAGTTGTAGGTGGACAAGTAATCCAAGCCCAACAATACTATAACCCCAGCAGGTTTATAATAACTATTGAGGACATAAGTTAAATGTAGAGCTTTCATGTGTTAGAATGCTATTCTTTATTTTTCTTATTTTATTTTATTTTTTACTTTTTGAACCTGCCTTACTTGCAGATTTTTGGGTTGTCTGCTTACCACAGTAAAATACTGTTATGCCCTCCATTTAGTTTTCTATTTAGGGGTAAAAGAATGATACTGTCAAATTGCGTATTTAGATTTATTGTGTTCTCTCAACTTTTAACATTGCATACACTGATGAGAATAAAAACCCACATAAGTGCCTTTCTTAACAATACGTGCAATGCTCTGTAGTGACCTGAGTGCTGTCATCAAATGACTGTACAGCCATTAAAATACATTACTTTTAGTAGCAATCATTTTCAAATCCATTCTTTAATATAATATTTTCTTATACATATTATGCTTTCCATGCAAACATAGATTTACAACAAAACTTTAATTTCTCAGATGATTTTCTCGTAGTTCCTGTGTAGTTCCCTACTCGAAAACTACAACGCTGAGGCTTATGGGAAGTGTGGTTTAATGACAAAAAAAGAACTAATCTTCTATGTCACTTTATCGTTTTACTTTGGGTGAAATGTCAAGTTGTTTGAAAATCCCTTATCGTAAAAATAAAAATCATATTGGGTTAAGTAATTTTACTATTAGCGCTAAACTCTGCTATTTTAAATCTAAGGAAAATACAGCTGGGTTAGCCTGCATGCTAGCAGACAGGTAGCTGCCAAGGGGCGGGATTTAATATGTTCAGACTACATCCGTTTAGTAAAAAAATTTTAAAAAGTAGGAACTACTTTTATTTATTTATTTTGATCAGTCCGTATATACTATCAGATACTAATAAAATCCGTTAGCGCCCACTGTAACGGTTTCAGTTATAAACCATCTGCCACATACTGTAAAGTGTTAAAACTGAAATTAATTGGAGTGATAAATAAAGATAATATTAGCCTTTCTTACCCCCTTTGTGTGAACAAGTCTGCCTCTGATTGCGTCCGGATGAAGTGAGAGCTGCTGGGTGTGCTGACCTGTTGGAGCCAGCTGTCACTTTTACAGCACCGCCGTTCACCATGACATCAACCAGTACGATCAATAATCCCACAAGTCGTCAGATTTGCAGAAGGATGCATCACATACTGTGGTTTATCTACCCACAGTGAATCAAGTTCCCTTTGATTAGCATAAGAAAAACATTTTTTTTTAGGAAGCTGGAGTATCTGCAATAAATAATGCAAATTAACTGATTTAAGGAGATATTTTCCTAATGTATTTATGAGTCACTCGTTTTAGATTTCTTTAAAAAGGTGGATGGTTTACAGCTTATATAGTTGAGCATGAGATAAATAATATAAGGCTAGTTGGCTTAGAATTAACGAAACAATCACAGTCAGAAAATAGCGTGTCCCTGATACATCCAGAAAACAGGACACCAACGTCATATGACTAGATACCATAGACAAGATACCTTGCTTTGTAAACTACCCTTAGATAATGCATGTCTGTAAGATGTAAAATATCTAATCTTAGATTTGATACTGCATAGATGTAATTTCTTGTAAATATGAGCTCAACTTTGACACAATATTATATGCTTAAAGGAGAGGCTGAAAGGATCATGGCCCCGTTCAAGAGACTATAAAAAATGAGCATTTGTGCCATTTAATTGATCAGGAAATGCAAATACTGTAAATTGTCCCTCACAGTGAAGCTGCTTTTGATTTTTGGGAACTATTGCTATTACTGTTATTATTACTATATTGTTTTTTAGTCATTGGTGTCACCTGAAGTGTCTGGAATAATTTGTTTACTAGACAAAAACTCTATGACTGCTTTGTTAAAAAGTCATCCTTTATAAACTGAAACAAATAATTTATTTCCCGTTTTTTGTCTCTGAGTTTACATTCAGGTAATGTTTAAGTTGACAACTGAGACTCACTTATGTTTCATCTTGTGTCAACAATACCCCAGCA
>JAVQJG010274678.1:0-10049 GCA_036024015.1 Craterocephalus amniculus
TGCTCAAATTGACGAGGATTCCAAGCGGCAAGCGGCAAAAATAGAACAGCCGCGTATTTTAAAGAAGCGGCAAGCGACGGCGCTTCTGGGGCGCTTCAGAAATCTCTGCGCGGCGCCGCTGGTGAAAGGGGTCCTGAAGGATTTAGTCGCGGCGATCTGCCGCGGCGATCTGCCGCGACGGCGCAGCGCTGCGCGGCCGCGTCGCTTCCGTGTGCGGTGGGTTTTGGGGGTTAGCGTCTGAACAGCCTTAAAACTTGACTATGAACCTCACACGTCAGTGCAGAGGTTAAAGTGACCAAAACATTAACTAAAGACTCATTTTTGCTTCATTTACATAAGTAAACGGGTATATTTGGTTGAAACATCCAGCTGGCCATGCAGGAGGCATCCTGATCAGCTGACCCTGATCCCTGCCCACCTCTGGAGGAGCAAGTTCATCTCCCACTTCAGTTTGCCATCATTCGTGAGCGAGACCCTGAGGTTCTTTAACTCCTTGACTGGCTATTGAATCTTTAAATTCACTAAAATTGGACAAACTCAAACTGGTTCCAGCACCAGAACCTTCCTGGAAGCTTAACAGACCTGCATACTATAATGAAAACATGATGTGAGGGCTCAGGATTTAGAATAAGGAAACTTTTAGCACGAGGTGGCTCAGTAACATCTTACACAAAGGAGTTAGATGAGTGATGAACTGGAAGAAGTGGGTGGAGATGAGATGGACATAAAGAAGAGGAGGTAGAGAATGAAAGAAAGGGGTGGCTAGCTGTAGAGGAGAAGAAAGGTTCAAAGGAGGGAATGACTTCTTAGAGTGAGAAGAGAAAAAAGCCTGAAAGACGGGGAGTCTTTAACAGAGATGTGACATGACGGATGAGGGGAAGAAGTGCACAGAATGAGAAAAGAGTTGCTCTGGAGCTGAAAGAAAGTGAAGGCGAAAATCGTGTGAATGCGTGAGTGTCACAGAGCCACGGAAGATATTGTCTGAGGTGGCACAGTTCATTGCCACCTGTTGGAGGGGCAACAAATCCCTTCCAGACAAGCACATGGACACCGAGGCGATCTCTGGAGGCGAGGACCTGTCTTCAGGGTGCAAACGCCTGCTTAGCTGTCATGTTCCAACAAGCAGTGAGCTTCAACGCGTGTGCTACATTTTCCTGAAGTACTGCACATATTTCAGGCAGTAAATGACAATTCCCTCTGATTTCTGAGTCTATTTTCAGACATAGTATGTCTGCAACCATGAGGCCTTCCTGAATACTTCTGGAGTTTTGTTTCTGGTTGGGAGTAAATGAAGATGGCACATAGCAAAGATTCACGAAAAATTTCCATATCACAACTTAATGACCACAGAAAAGTAAGATGGACGGGCCAAACATCTAAGCTGGGCCCTCTCACCTGTGGAATAACTTTGTTTTTTTTAAAAACATTAACTAAAACATTGTAGAAACATGAGAAATCATGTATTTCATCCTGACTGGAAAGGAGAATAAACAACCAGTCGTAGTTGTTGCCAATCAAAGCTTCACCTCATCGCTGCAGGAGGATTTGCACCGATGTTCTGACATAGACAAGCCAGAAGCGTGCAACACTTAAAAGTCAGTTGAAATAAAAAAAAATTTTAGATAATAAATTTTTACTTAATTTTTCCCTCTTTTTAAGGGTCCAATGGCACACTTTTCTTTTCCTGTTGGTTGGGCATTGTAACCTTCCAGCTAACTGGAAAGTTACAATTGTGTGAATTGTATTACTAAGCTGTTATTATTAAGATATTTTGAAAGTAAATAAGTGTTGGATTATGCTTTAACCCCTTGGTTCCCAAACCTTTTAAGAGATAACATCCCAGGTAGCAAAAAATATCTGGCCAAAATTCGCAGGGCTTTTTTGTCCCAATTTGGCATCGACTTAAATCGTGAGCAAAGCTCAGTCACATGACCCCGCATGTGGCCAGGACATTAACATAAGACAGACTTCTCATATTAGGACCACTTTTGGCCCATAAAGTCTTTACAATAATCCACATTCAGACCAAAATTTATATCTGGTCCACTTCTGGGTCACACTGCCGCAAATGAGCCAGAAGTGCCAAATGAGTCATTCTGGGACCATCCTTTACATGTAAGGTGTAAAAAAAAATCCAACTATTCATAAATAAGGAGGATAAAGTAGTTTATGATGGATTTGGTTAAGCAATGACATGCCCTAATCAGCTTTTCTCACTTTTTTAAAATAGTAATCTGGCAACCTCCTTAAATTATGTTGGATCAGGCCCCCTAGTTTTAGAAAGGCTGCCCCACAGGTCTGCACTGAAACTGCTCTCCCATAATGAAAAGACAACTACATTGTCTATTTGAATATTTTGGAGTCACAGTAATTGGAAACTCTGGGGATTTGTTACCAGTGTAGAGTGTATATAGCTATGGAAAAAAGCTTTTAGCCCAAAACAAAGAGGAAAAACACTTTCAGGATGAGTCCCTTTGCATTGATGCAGCTGGAGCTATAAACCTCAATCAAATCATAGATATGTGATCATTATCTGTAGAGAGCAGCTCTGATAGGGTGAAGCAGAACAAAACCACGGTCTGTTATGGCACAATCGGTTCTCAGCATCCCCCAGCGCGGGGACCTGAGATTTTTAAAGATGAAATATAACATGCAGCAACTGATGTCCTTCACGATGAAGCCGAATATCCTCCGGTCACGAGCCGCCATCTTTACCGGAGCTGTCGCTATTTTAATCCTCTTTCACACAAACATCAAACACATTTGAAATTAAATTTGTGATCCTCACTCAGAAGCTATATATGTTTTTTTTCTCTCAAGGCTGATGGTGGTTATATAAATAAGCCGCACTATAAGCAGTAAGCTAACCTCTGTCCTGCTACTGTATCTTTACTTAAAAACTTTTGCATAAAGTTGTTCTAGGTTCGGTTTGCTAGATGATTGTAAATCCACCAGAATCCTTTCAGAGACAAATTAACTCTGTAGCAGCTGCTGAACAAGGCACCATGAAGCACATCGTCCTGTCTGTCTGAAAGCAACAAGCATTTATCTCCTCCTGCGGCAGCACCTTTACCCAGACCGGTTAAGTATTGTGATATCCATGTGAGTGGGAGGGTGTTTTTTATAAACCTTGCTTCTGCAGCCGCGTAATTTGCAGGACCTTTTAACCTGCACAGATGCTACAGCAGAGAGGAGAAAATTGCTCCTTGACCTCATGTGCATGTGATACAAATGTGCAAAAATTATCCATTTAAATCATGATTAGTAAAAAAAGTTGATGAGAGTAATTACTCTGGATGGTTTAGTTTCTGTGTGTGTCAGTTTAAGCATCTTCCAGCGGTTTGAAGCTGTTAAACTTTAAACACGCATGTGTGTTAATCTGCACATATTGTTTCGTTGTGTCAGTGCAATTTATTTGTGCAACATATTTTAATATGTGTTATTTTGGGACTGTTGCTGCAAGTTTGTTCACCTTGTTGTTTTATGTATGCATGTGTTTGTGTGTGTGGGTGGGTCAGAAGCGAGGGGACAGATGACCGACAGGGTTCCAAGGACAGGGAGGGCCACAAGGGCCACAAGGGCCTTGAGGTTTTGTGTGTTTTTTAGCGTGTTTTTTGTGCGTTTGTGTGTGGGGTGTGTGAATGATTTGGTGTGGCAGTAGATGGCAGGAGGCATACGCTCCCCCGCCAGCAGAGAACAGTGTCACAGCGAGTGGAACTAACACACACACTTGCTTTAAACGTCGATGCTCGGCAGGGAAACACACAAACTTCACTCGAAGAGACGGAAAGGCCAAACAGGAATAACACGATAGATGTGTGCACACAGAGGTGTGAGCCATCATTCAGACATTTCCATTTACGAGGACAGACAGCTGACAAAAACTGTGCTGCATGCAGGATGAGCTCTGAATGCTCCAGAGGACGGCAACACACAAACAGCTTTTTTTCTTTGAAAACATTTTACAGCTCATTTCACAGACGGGAAATTTAAAAAAGGTTATCAACACAGACATCAGGTGGAAATTGTTTAAGATTAACATATTATTTATGAAGTTAGTTTTCACTGTCACCCCACAGCATGAAGGTTCCTGTTTCCACCTTGACTCGGCCCTTTCTGTGTTGCAGTGCTTAAATTCGATCCGGGTGCTCTGGCTTCCTTCCACTGCCAAAAACATGCATATTGATTTATTTGGTGTTTCTAAATTCTCCCCAGGTGTGTCTGTTATGGACAGGAGACCTGTCTGAGCTGTGTTCCTCACACCTGATAGCATGGGACAGGTTCCACCCCGTGACCGTGCATTTTTAACAGAATCAGACATACTTTAATGATCTCAAACAAGGAAATTGTGGTGTTTACAACAGCGTTATAAGATGAAAAAAGAAAGAATGAGATGCAGGAGCACATTAAAGCAACACTCCAGAAAATTCTGACCTTTAAACTGCTTCTGACTCTCGGGGCTGTCGTTGCCCTGCGGCCTCCTGAGGCTGAGAAACCATACTTCACCACTTTTTTTTTCCCGGCCCAGAGCATCATGTGACAGCTGCGTGTTGCTTTGCTGCTGCCTCAGATGTCAGATCAACACACTGGCCATTTTACACCACGCCTGATTTATCAAGCACATGCTGGAGAGTATTATTGGAGAGAGACAGAAAAAGTAAGAGGGAGAAAATAAAGAGACGAGAGTCAACATCAGACTGACTTTTACTGGCTGAAGGGGGCTCAGAGAAGAGACAGGATACAATATAAATGTTGAATTATCCCTGGGTAAGGGATGCCAAAGTGTGAAAATCTCCCGAACTACAGCAGTGCTGCTTTTAATAAACATTACAATCAAAAACAGGCCTAGAGTAACATAAACTGCAACGAGTATGATGTACAGTTAACCCTTCAGCTCCATGCATATGGGAGGTGCATTCAGTGAGATCATTGTAACTGTATTTGTTCCACACCCATGAAATTAGGGGAAAAAGTGGGATTTTTTTTCAACCATTTTAAATGTTTTTTTAAACTTCATTATATTCAATGTTTAATGTTGGAACTGGTTATGAACAGATTTTTCACCACACACTTGCATTATAGGCACAGTTTTTAACATTTCCTTAATAAAAATAGATTAATAGATAGAAAAAGATGGAATGTCACATTTCATTGGAAACCCATCCAAGTTTTCTAGAATTAACTAATTCAGAAAGTTCCATTTATTTCTGGTTTGTCTCCTAAGGCACGGTTGTTTCTCTGTGGGAAACCACATGAAATACAATCAACTGGATTTGAGTGGAAACATCATATTCATCTTTTTTCTAAATCAGATTTTTCTTTATTGTGTAGAATTAAATCATGACAGAAACAGAAGAAAACTCTTTCATTTTTTTCTAATTCAAACAATATTAATCCTCCATTTTATTACAGTTTAAACTACAAATCTTAACAGCCCCAATGTTACTTTTTCTTTAAAAGGGCATGAAAGTTCACAGATATCCAGACAAAATTGTAAAAACGGAGAGTCCAGAGTGTCTGTCAAACAGAGAACATTTGTCCGGTGTTGTTGCCTGTGGCAGGAATGATCTGTAGTAAAGAAACGTGTGACTGCTGGAGCTGCATTAGCATCCTGGAGAACGAAGTCAGTGTGGTGGAGAGGGTTATCAATGATGGAGAACAGTTTACTCACATTCACTTTTCCTCACCTGGAATGAGCCGGTATACCCAATGGATTGGTTTTTTATTTCTTTAGAAGAGGATTTACTCCATTCATGCATCACACATTAACAACATCAGCCAGTTTACAGCTGGTGATAACATAGAAGCAAGTGAAACTAAAGACAGATAACAGGAAGTGTAAAACTCTAACGTGGTATTAATATGGAAGAACCAGCCCAGTGGATGTTATGACCTGTCAGTTGCAGCTCTCACCTGATAACCTGGGATAGACTCTGCTCCCACTGCAATCCTGCATTAAGGGTACAGTATAGCTAGTGAACGAATAGCTGATCATACTGTAAGAATCATAAGGTTTTTATCCCCCCCTCTTTCTCCTAGCCTCCTTATGCACTTTGTGATACATGTTGTACGTCAGTGGTTTCATCACTGATAATTAAGCACGTGGTTATGTACCAAGGGGTGGGTTTTAGGTACAATGTCAATAACAAATGATGATTTCCATTTACCATCCATCTGATCAGTTTTCCTGTGATAATGATAGACTTAAATCATCACTTCGGACGTGTTTGTGCAATGTTGCTGGTCTTTTCCAAATGTTTTCTGCAGTATGAAGGACCGAGTATATCTGACTAAAGTGTGCCTTTAATGCATCACATAAACGCTTAAACTTATTTTATTTTTTGTCCCTGTTGTTGCTTTTAGTCCGCCGCTGTGCACACACACAGTTATACTCACATTGGTTGTGTTGCAGCCATTAGCGCAGCCTAATTCTCCGATTAAATGCAGACCATTTGAGAGGGTTGATTACATGAATGTTTGTTGGGATGGATTTCTCATTTTTCTGTTATGTGCTGTCTTTATAAATGTGCATTTTCTTGTTCCACATTTGATTCACTGCTTTTAAGTTGTTTAAAAAAATGGGCACAGTGCGTCTTGTCCTCCTCATGACCGAGCAGTTGGGAATTTCTGGGCTGTTCGGTCGATTATTTCATCTTTAAGCATTGTCCCACGTGTGAGTGGGAGTTCATGCCTGCCCCATTCAGATATGTTTGAATTTTTAGACCTCTACCCGCCACCCATGTGCACGTTTGACCTTCAACCCTCTCCTGTTCGAGCGTGCATGTGCACCTCCTTTGACCTGAGCTTTTTTTTTTCATTCCGCTTATTTCTTATGCACAGTTACCTGGTAACACACAACCGCTGTTGCTATGGTATTGTTCGTGCACCGAGGTGACAAAATTGCTGTCTGAATGATGAATGATTGGCTGCTGACGATTGCTCCTCACTCACACATGAAAGTAAACATGATCTGAATCCCAATGATAGGGAGTCAAAGACACACACACACCCACGCAGGCACATCTTCACTCCAAGGGGCGTCCTGATTGGCCGTCAGGAGAACATGACCCCGATTTCAGCCTGCAGGACTTGAAGTTGAAGTGTGAAGTGTGTTTGAAGTGGCTTGAAGGGACATGTGCTCTGTGTGTGCAGGAGTGAGTGAACTTAACGGTAAAGTAGGTTGAAAATTAAAAGTCCTCCCTTGGCTGCAGACCTGGGCAAAATAGCACTTGAATGTATTCCAAATGTTTGAAATAACCCAGAGAGCGCTTGACAGAGCTGGTCTCTCCTTCACTATCGGGGTCATTCCGAGTGTCTGACGAGGCGAAAATTGAGCACACCCCTACTCCTCGAAATATAAAAGCCCACTTTTGCATTCTCCCATTTTTGTGCAGGTTTTACCCCCAACGTTTAACCTTTCAGCTGCGCTGCTCAGCCAGCTGTTATTGAGCGCCAAATTGACTCCAGGGCTCGTTCACAGTCCTGCTGAGGTAAAAAGCTAAAGATGAGAGGAAGAACGTGCAGTTGGCAGACGCAGCGACTATTGTCTGATCTCTTAACCACCATCTTAACACAGAATGGAAGTTACTAAGGAACGCAGTATCAAAAATGAAAAAATCCATTGTCTCTGCTAATTCGTCGATATCAGGAAATACTGTTCTATAAGACTCCATTACAAGAGTAAAAGAGATGCATCACGGTTATTAATAACCTTTTTTTTTCCATCAGCAGATAAAAGCATTTGAATTAATGCTGAAATAACATCTGCTGTCCTAAAATCCTGTAATTGGTCTACTTTTCATCACATTTTGCAGTAATCATGAATACATTTGCAGCAATCAGCGAGAGTTCAGTGTGCCTGTGAAAAGGGAAATTTGGGTGATTAAAGAAAGAGAAAGAGGTCTTTGCTTTAATCTGAGTTTTTAGCTTTTTAGGATTATGATTAGTTTCATTCTATAGTGTTTTTCGAAAATATTTTAACAAATTGAATTGTTTTCCAAGCCAATTTTTTCCACGTGATCCCATGAGTGCCAGATACAAAGTTATGTCTGGTTTCTGAAAAGGGCAGCAGCTTCAGAGTGCTAACACTCTTCAAACGCAATATATTGACCCCGGAAATCATCCATCATTTCTCACATCAGACTGATGTTTGGACCCTAAGTTACACAGTTTCCATTTAAAGAGCCATGTGAAGACTAAAGATTTTTAAAGAAGTAACTTTTCTCCCCAGTTTTTCTTGGGTTGTGCTTTAAAGGGTTAATTAGAAAAAGGGTTGCAGCCCCAGTTAGAAGAATAATCCTCCAATATTTGCCTTACCGAGATGAGAACACCGAGGAGCTCTTGGCTCAACATCGAGGTACCAAATGTATTTTATTGCACACACTGAGGTTGGAACCATAATGATGTAAGCTGTAACCTTGTTATTCCAGTCCCATACTCATACTGCGGCATAATCTCATTACACATCTAAAGTGCCTTCACAATGATACAATTTGCTCTGTTGTTGGTTTAAACAGCAGGTTTTATTACCCCCCCCCCCGAGCACATCTGCAGCATTTGGCCCCTCTTCAAAAATCTTCTCAGATCCACCTTTCTGTGCTGCCCTCGCCCGCCTCTTCTTTCTGATTTGATGCAGTTTGACTCGGTCGATGACGGCTCTTTAAAAAGAGAGGACGACTCGGAATGTCAACTTCAGTGTGTCTACACAAAGAAAAGAGACGAAGCAGAGAAACTGGCGAGATAAGTTCGCCCGGGTTTCGCTCCGTTTCTGTCCCTCTTCATGTCGCTGTTGCACTTTCTCTCCTTTATTCTCATTTAGTCTGTTTTCCCTTCGCTCTCTGAGTATGACCCAGTTTGATTCTGAGCGGTCGGACTGTTTCCGAGATAAACTCATTTGGTCCGGATCATTTAGAGAGCAATGCCATTTCACTTCCCGGCCCCCGTCACACGACACCCCCTCACTCTCCTACCGTTGATGTTATTTGGGGAAACAAGCACCAGAATATGTCTTGGTGCGTAGGAGGGTGTGAGTGTGTGAATGTTTGCGTGCTTCACCATGTTAATGGGATAGAAACCTTTAGGGGGAAAGGACAGAAAAAGCTCTGAGAGTCAGAAAATGAAAGGGGATCTCTGGCTTCAGATAAGGTTGTGAAGTGTTGCATATCCAAAGATATCTGTCACACAAACATAGACCACCGAAAGGCAGATTTATTCTGAAAGGTCATGCTGTGCTTGAGCTTCTGCCTCCGTGTGTGTGTGTGTGTGTGTGTGTTAGTGAAGTGTTACTGAGAAATGGGATTTTAAAGATCCCATCAGACCCCCTTCCCTTTTAGTAAAACAAATAGATGCACGTGTGTGGGTTTTTGCATGTGTGTTTTTCCCTCTGCAGGCTGCTGAAGCTGTCATGCTCTGTATCAGGGAAGCTGAGCGCTGGAGGCCCCCCGTCTGCGCTCAGAAGGCTAATTACACTGAGTGCACAGTGATGGAGCTGTCTTGAAATTATTTATGATTCTTCCACTGTCCCACTTGCTCTCGTCAGCCAAGTCATCAACTGATGGGCTCTCAAATGGCAGATCATTGCTGCTCCTCATCCTCCCTCTGCCCTCCTTCCCATTTGTTTTAAAATTGCTCTTCATACGTGAGAGGAAAATACACAATATCAGCCCTGAAGTTTGTCTGCTGGTGGATCAATATTAGCTTTTAGAATGGACTGATAGACAAATCTTTAACATTGATGTTTCAGATCATTGGAACAGTTTCTGTTATAAAGCTCTTTTGTGCTGTAGATGGGTTCAATAAAACTTCTTAGCTTCTGCATTTAGTATTTCTTTCTCTCAGACAAGAGCTTAGATGCCCGCTGAAGCCCCCCCCCCCCCCCCTCCCCCTCGCTGTCTCCCTGTCAGATTTCATGTTGATTTCAAATTCTTACTGCTCACCTTCAAAGCAGTGACATTCATCACTGCGTTACTGACCTGGTATGTGCCCCTCGTGCCCTATCTATCTATCTATCTATCTATCTATCTATCTATCTATCTATCTATCTATCTATC
>JAVQJG010274681.1:0-13235 GCA_036024015.1 Craterocephalus amniculus
GACTGGCAACCTGTCCAGGGTGTACCCCGCCTCTCGCCCGTTGACAGCTGGGATAGGCTCCAGCACACCCGCGACCCACTTGGATTAAGCGGTTCAGAAAATGGATGGATGGATGGCATTCAGTTTATCACGGTTGTAAAGAGGTCAGCTGAACCAGTAAGTTTTTAGCATATTATGCAATAAATGACACGGTTTTATTCCCTCCTCTGAAATCATTTCAGGTTTGGACTGACATCTAAATATCAGACTCTGTTTCAATACAGCATCCTTGCAAACACTATTTACTATTAAAAACACACAGCGTCCATAAAAATCTGTTTCAAACAACTAGGACTGTGATTTTTGAAACAGCACACCGACATTTGTTTTCTTTCTTTCTGCCCGCTTTAATTCAGACATCTGAGGCGGGAAAAAACGAAGAAAGCTGCATCTGATTGAAGCGCACACATCAGTAATGAATCAAATCGAGACACTGGTTAGAACTTAACACACATCTGTACACCTCTGGGGAGGGCAGTCTAAATCTGTGCCATGATAATCTGTCCTTCGTTATTCTACCACACTCCACAGGATGCATGCTACCCCAGCTGACACTTTTCGAACACACTCCAGGCACAATCAGCCGGATTAAACAGACAATCAGATAATTTAGACTAGATTGTAATGGCTTTGCCTGTTTGGTGAGATTTCCTCCTGATTGTCTCAGGACTGATGAGACTGAACAGACTCTTTGTTTAAGTCAATTTCCTACCAGACCACGGGTTACTGATTTTGATATGTATAACCTCTAGCTAGCATGACTAGCATTTAGCTGTGAGACACAATGAGCGGGCTGATTTGACGCTGCGGGTTTGTGTTGTCTTCTCACTAAAAGCTTTACTCAGTTACTGGTCTCCAGACGACTACAGCCTAATACCACCTCTGCTCCCCCGTAGGCCGGGCTAAAGACCCGCTGTCTACTGGCTTATGAAATTTTGAGTACTCAGCAGAGTGAACGGACACGGTGAAAATGAGAGCGTGCATCTCTGAGAGCAAAGGAAATGAAGCACTTAGGAACCACTCAGTCAACCTATGGTTTGAGAGCCTCCAGAAGTGGTGTGAGGGGAAAATTGTGTTTGAGGAATGAAGCACAAAGTAGCAAGAGAGCATGTGTGCGTCTGTAAGAGCGAGTGCACTGTCAGAGCACAACTACGCCACCTTGTGGAACAGGGCTGACAGGTTTGCTCATATATGAGGGGGGAAATGACAAATCATTTACAGACAAAGATGAGGGGGAAATGTTGTCATGCAAGCACCTGGTGCATGTTGGTTGAATAAAAACAAGTCAAATTAATCCCATTTGTGCATTATAAACCCTAATGTGCCACAACATTTACAAAAGCCTAATACTGTCTGGATACACCTCACAGATGCTATCATTAAAAATATATCTGAGGTGTTTATCTTCCAAGCTTTACCAGGGGGCATGAAATTGCAAAAACCTTCTTTCATAAAAAAATAAATTTTCATCTGGTTAATTCTTTTTGGCTCATTAATAAAATAACTCAACACTTACATGTCTTTTCATAGTTTAAAATTTCAATATCAACATGCTGAAAATTATTTCTGAATCATTTCACCAGGTTTTTGACATTAGCTGTGCACTTTAAAAATTATACTAAAACAAAAATTGTGGTAAATGTAGTTACAATGGATTCTTTAAGCAGAAGGCTTTTATACAGCCTGCAACATCCAATAGATTTTACATCTTTTGCACATACATTGTCCAGGTTAGATCGTTTTGGATTGTTACCTTTATTAGCTCCCTTGTCATGTGTATGAGCAATGCTCTCTGCCCCCCAGTTGCTCATGCTTCTCCGTAATGATGCTGCCGAGAAACCAGTGTCATGTGGCACCAAGGAGGAAGCACCCAAAAATGGACTCTCAAGCAGGATTTATACTTACATAGCAAAATATGCTTAACACAAAAAGGCTGAGTGACCAAAAAACCCTCCAATACAAGAAGACAAGAAAACTAGGCAGGATAGAAGAGGAAGGGCGAGGATCTGGCGATGAGAAAAGGAAATCAATAACTATATATACACAGGGAGTTCATTATTAAACAAGGGGAAACTGTGGCAGTCTGCAACAGTGGAAAATCAGCAAAATAGGACCTGGAAGAAAACATATAAGGATAATGAACCTAAAGTAAAAGGCCAAGAGCAAACTGAGGACATGGCACGAAAAAAAGAAATGCAACATGAAGATCAGAAACAGATCAACCACAGATTATGACGAGGCATCTGTGAGAGAGGTACTTGTGGTGCTGGGCAGTGGGTCGACGCCTTTCCGGAGCAGCCCTTACATTGAAGCGTGGCTCATCATCCTGCATTAGGAGGGCGGCGTTGTCATGGGGGTTGTGGTATGTGTCAAGCAGCATCCACATTAAGGATCCAGGCTTTTCTGCAGTGCACTGCGAAGACAATAAACGTTACAACCAGCGTTGTGACTGATCACGGTGGATAACATATATTACATATATTTAGTACACTAATTGAAACCCCATACCATCCTGCTGAACTGACTGGGTTTCGTTCAGGTCCTGAGGTTTTCAAAAGGCCCAAATTACTCCTAAATGTCAAGTCAGCACACCCTGACTGTAGAATAATTTCTTGAAGGATACTCGTGAGTTTTTCAAGGATAACACGTACATATATCTATAAGATAAAACCCCTTTTAAGATTTAATGAGATTCACAGCAAGAGTAGGAGCAAAATAAAGGAAGAGCAAGATAGCAAAGGTGCATTTCCTGTGGCAACACGATCATACTGTTCACTGAGGTGCTGAAAGATAATGAATGAAATTAACTTTTTCTTTTAATCTCTGTCTTATCTTAAATTAAAACGGGAATCAAAGATAAGCACATGTTTAAATTAGCTGTTATTGGACTTTACATTACGGTCTGCCAGGTGAAGTACAGACTGTGCGTCTTCTGTGGTTTATTATGACACATACAGATGAGGAGGCACTTATTTAGAAAACAAATTAGACTTATGCCGGGGGGAAATATATTTTAGCTCATGTTATTTTGCTCTAGTTCACATTGAACAGCAAGTATTCATGGAATTAACTCAAGTCCTCGTTTATGTAAAATGCTTATCCGACACTTTAACAATGAATATAGCTTACAACCTTGTCTAATTAAAGCTAATATAAAACAAAAACAGCTATCGTTTTTTTCAAAGAGGTTAACAACAATAGCAGCAAAAAACAAAAAAATCGTAACAAAAGGTGTATTCAGTTTATAATTATGCTAGCTGACACGCTAATGCTAGGCGGAAAAATGGTCTTTTAATTAATTACTATACCTTTACAAATGTAGAAAAAAATTAAATAATTGCCTATGTTGTATGAAGCCTTCGCTCTTTGACTTGGGATATCGTTTCTTAATAGGTTTTCCACGTATAAACAGCAAATTAACTTATATTGAATACAGGTACTTTATAAAGTGCTGTACCCTTCAAGTACAGTCGGAGAAATATGATTTAATGACAGGAAACTCCCCAACGTAGTATTTAGCCTTAAACTCTAGCAAGAGTTAAACACTTAGAAAAAGTTTTTTTGTTGCATTGGGGGTTTTTTTTAGGTCACAGTCCCATACTGCACGTATCAATGGGTTTTAAAGATGTATTTACGGAGTGTATTTGAACGCTTCACAAAAGGCTCATGCTGTACTTTCTGACAAACTCAACTCGTCAAACCATCTGGGCACGATGAGGAGGATGGCGGAGGAGATACCACTTCACAGGGAGCAGAGGTTAGATCAGTTTCTTTTATTTATTTTCTGTACCGAAAATTCTTACTGTGGTTGAACGAGAAAGTTTTCCTTTTGCTTGAAGCTGGACAGAAAGGCGGTCTATCTTATTACATGTCCCTTCAAGTTTTGACTATAGACTGTTTTGACAAACGCACTTGATCTGAGCGCAAATTAAGTTTAAAATGATATCCTAAAGTATTTATAGATGTAATTTTACAGTACTTTATTTGAACACGAGGTTTTATTTTGTAGGGTTTCCCTGTTAATCAAACAGGTCCCCTGTAGAAAACTTCATTCTAGTAACAACAACTTTATTTTGATCTCTGTCATTATATTATGCTGAATTTAAGACGATATGTTTGTTATTGCGTCAGACGTATGTTCACTCTTTAAAAACCCCTGCATGTGTCTTAAAGTAACTCAACATCAATGATTTACGTATTTTACTTAACATACAAACCACACAGAGGCGTATTGACAGTATATGGCTTCATGCTGCATGATGTTGTCAAGTTTTCTCGACTGAAGATACCAGCAGCTGTGATAACACAGAGCACATGGGCAAAGTTCATTGTGTAGCTTTGTTTGCACTTACTTTGTGACCTGTCATCCTGCCTGGTGTTTACTGCCTGAACCTCAGCTCCTGGATATCAGGCTGGCTTCCCTCTTGGTGCCCCACTTCTCCCTCCCAGCTGAAAGATGCAGAGGAGAAAATGCTCAAGAGTAAGTGAAAAAGCTATTAATTAATTTACAGGAACATAAATATTCAGTGAAAAAAAAACACTAAACAATCAGGAGCTGATATGAGTCATGTTTCCCCCATTTTTGCAGTCTTTCCTTTATTACTGTGTCATAACCCTATAATCTGTGTTGCAGCTGTGAAGCGACCTTACTCCAGGCAGCATGTCCGGATATCCAATGGCAACTTCCTGTGGACGCTAGCTTTTTCCACGCAGGTGCATCCTTGCTCTCCATCTTTTCCCCAGCCCCCTGCCCAGCCCAGAACTCCTCTTATTCTGCTTCATGGCTTTGGAGGTGGGGTTGCCCTTTGGGCCCAGAACCTGGACGCTCTCTCCAGCTGCGGACCGGTCTACGCTCTGGATCTGCTGGGATTCGGCAGGAGCAGCCGACCGCAGTTCAGCGCAGACCCCGAGGAGGCAGAGGAGCAGTTTGTGGAAGCGCTGGAGGAATGGAGAGAGAAGGTCGGGCTGGAGGAGATGGTCCTCCTGGGACACAACCTTGGAGGTTATCTGTCTGCAGCTTACACACTCAAATACCCACACAGGTACTTGTTTAGATGTTGTAAAATTATGGGAGGAAAATCTGTAAATATTTGCTTTTATTTAAGAACGTTTCATGTTTTGTCTCCTCAGCTTTGTTATTTTTGTGAATATTCATGCATTTTTGGTTTTTAACACATTCCATAAAACCCATAAACAGTAAAGCTTTTATTTCTTTTCCATGTTTGGATGCTTACCAGCAAACTGTTTTAGGCGTTATTTATCCCCATTCTTTTTTGCAAACTCTTTCTAAAGTGTGCAAGAGTTCAGGGTAGTCACTGCATTTCTCATTTCACAATCCTCCACACATTCCCAGCTGAGTTGAAGTCAGGACCCGCATGCCTCGCTTCCTCAGTCACGCCTGTGTCACGTCTGCAGAATCTTTAGCATTATCCTGCAGAAAAATGCACAGATGCCCCTGGAGCAGATACGATATGGCCTCAGAGGCAACATATGCTGCTCTAAAATCCCAGTAAACCTTTCTGGACGAGTGCTGCTATCACAGAGGCGTAATCGAGCGCGGAAAGCCCGAACCATCACAGACCCTGGCTTTTAGACTTGTTGCTGATTACAACTGAATGCTTCTTTTCATCCCCGGTCCAGAGCACATGGCATCCATTTTTTTTTTTAAAAAACAGATCTTGAATACTGATTGGTCTCAACAAGTTTCCACTGTGATGGTCTATGCCAGATGCATCCAAGCCCAGAGAAGTGGATGCTGCCTCTGGACAAGGTTAACGAAGGCCTCCGGTTTTCCATGCTGAGCCTTTAAGTGACAGTTGTGACTGTTGTCTGACGAGATGGACATCACTGATGTTCAGCTGAGGTTTCAGCCTTCTCATTTTTGCTTGTAATCATCACATTATGCATTATTCGAGTGTTCGACTATCATTACTTCAGATCTTCCGGTCGGCTTTGTTCCTCATTGACTTTAGTTGCAGCTTTCTGAAATGCTAATTGCTGTTTTCAAATGTCTTGAACAAAGAGAGCAGGGTGTGCTATTGAGTCGCGCCCTCTTTATTTTAAGAAACATTCCTCTGTTGCGTCTGAATTAGGGATGGGTATTCAATTAAATTGTTTTAATCGATTATCAGGAAAATTAACAATCGATTATCTCTTAATCATCCATAGTTCTATATCAAAATTTAGTAATTATAATCTATATTTAAATTTAGTGAAAGTGGAAAAAACCTAGTGGGTTTCCTTATTTAAATTTTTACTACATGATGAACCACTCTTCTGTCACTTAAATGGGAATTATTCAATGGTTACACAGGAAAATATGAGTTTACATGCAACTTAAGCACCGGTCTAAAGATGAATTAGATGAATGAATTTAATTAAATGATCGATTAAAAGATCATTAAATCGATTAAAATCTTAACGATCGATTTATCGGACATCCCTAGTCTGAATTAACAAAAAGTGCGCATAAACAAGTGCAATTTTTAATATGCTTAAGCATTTGTGTGCACGACTGTGTCTGCAGGGTCAAACATCTGCTGCTGGTTGAGCCGTGGGGATTCCCAGCGCGCCCGGAGAACCCCAATCATTACTCCATCCCCATGTGGATCAGAGCCATGGGCGCCATCATGAGTCCCTTCAACCCTCTGGCCGGGCTCAGGCTGGCTGGACCTCTGGGTCAGCGCGCACACAAATACACACTTGGATATGTTTAACATTTTAGGCGAAGAAGGTTTCAAACAAGAGTTACACAGTTTTTTTTTTAAATTATGCACATAGGTTATTTTTCTCCCTAATATGTTGCTATGCTACCCCACGCCCCTTCCTGCACAACACTGATTGATCAGTCAGCTATAACTCATTATTTACCAGGTTATTTCGCTCCTCTCTCAGGTCCAACGCTGGTCCAGACCATCAGGTCAGATTTCAAGCAGAAATACTCCTCTGTCTTCGACGATAACACCGTGTCCGACTACATCTACCATCTGAACGCCCAGACTCCGAGGTGCTAATCCCCGCATGCACAGATATGTTCTTTGTCTACATCAGCTTCTTCATGACTTTTCTGTTTGTCTCAGCGGGGAGACGGCCTTTAAGAACATGACGATTCCCTACGGCTGGGCTAAGAGGCCCATGCTGGAGCGGATCAGCCAGGTCCGAGCCGACATTCCCATCTCTTTCATTTACGGATCGAGATCCAACATCGACAGCAACTCTGGATATGCCTTAAAGAAAACCAGACCGGACGTAGAAATCACGGTAGGTTTGTTGTTAGCATCAGATTGTTGTTTTGTTATATATGGTTTTAAAGTTCACACCGTCTCTTTTCATTGTTTTTGTAGATGATTTATAAAAAAATCTTCTGATTTACTTCTTCTTGATAAGGCCTGCACCTGTCCGAAGCATGTCTCCACAGCTACCAGGGCTTTATGCATGATACTGGTGGTAAAACAAAGCTTAGCCAACATATCAAGGATACAAGACGCGAGACATGTGTTACTGTGTAAAAGTAAATTCAGATTAACACAATAGGAAATGCAAATGGTTGTTTCCTGCTAAAAGAAAACCACATGGCTTCCAGATAAATCCAGAGTATAACTGACCAGTTCATCTAGGAATGAGTAAAGTAATGTTCGATGAGGAATTGTGCAAAAGTAGAAGCTAAAATAGATGTTTTATGGAGCATTTATGCAGGTAAATATCTCAGAACGGCATTGGCTGATTTGAATTATTTACACCCTGATTTTCAGAGTCGCTCATATAGTTTACTTTTGTAAACTAACAGGACCTTTGTGATTCTTTCCTAAACAAAGCAGAGTCATAAGAGAAAACATTTGCAAACATTTTTTTGTTTTTTGTTGACCGTGGAATAAAATTCTTGACCACAAAACAGCAACAGTAAGACATGATCTGTGATTATTTTATTTGTTTTCTTCTTTTTGTTGCTTGCTCCTGGACTTTTTGTCCCACAGTGACGAGACAGACACCGGCTTCCATCCGACACCTTGTTTGTGTGGTTTGCACAAAGTGGAGAGATCTAAAGGAGCTTTAAAGTGGACGGTGCTGTCTTTCACATTCCTGCATAATGGCTTGGGTCAGGGTTAGGGTTAGGGTAATTCCTGGAAGAGACTTTTAGCTGAAGGTCTCTGACATGTTGGTGTGCAGCATGTTAGGATCGGTGCTTCCTCGTGTGTACAAAGATCCTCTCATGCTCTCATCGAAAAGAGGTGAAAACAAAGTCATGCTTCCATCCAGGCTGTGCTGAGCTGTCTCAGTACAGTCATGGATGGAGGGAAACGTGATTAGAGAAAAACAATCCAGCCTTTGAGGATGGATATGAAGGTCCAACATGTTCTTATTGAACCCCTGGAGCAGGAACCCTTGGTGTGATCTTTGACTGTTACCAGCAGATCAGCTCAGTATTTGTGCTTTTTCAGTCTGGGCTTTTAGGTGAAGGCCTGGGATTTGTGATTTTGATCCTCCTGCTGTAGATTAATGTCATTCTTTACATGTTGGTGTTGATGAGCTGCCAGCTGGACGCCTGCAGCCGCCTTCTGATAGACAAGAAGCCATCGCGGCTCTGCTTTATAACAGCTTCCTGTCTGCTACAGGATCCTGTTCAGACTCTTGTTTTTAAGTCTCAGCTACTTCTAGATCTGTCTAAATCAAAGGTAAAGGTGGAGTTCTTTACATCAGAGCAGTTCAGACCCTCTGTCAATTTCAGCGATAGGTGGACCTGCTTGATTTGAATATCCTGTTTTTTTATGCAAGTTTCTTTTCACATTAATATATTTTTACTGTTTATTTGGACTTTTTGCTGTCTCAGAGATCGTTTACTGTTTTCATGTTTGCACAGCACTTTGATCAGTTCATAAATGTGCTGTAGAAATTAACTTTGAATTTATGGATTTGACCATTTTAACTGAAGCCTGCAGAGTCTGAGATGTATCTGATGTTACTTCTCCGAGCTTTGCTACTCCTGACCTAAAGGCCGAACTCACAGGGAAATCCTCCTGATTCATAGAATCATAAATCCCTTTATGAACCACAGTCTCGCCTCTTTCTCACGTGACTGTCACATCACTGCGACCGTTGGACTCCTGTCAAAGCATCATTTTCTAGTTTCTGTTTCTGCATCTTTTTACTCATCAGATGATCAGAGGAGCGGGTCATTACGTGTTCGCCGACCAATCGGAGGACTTCAACCAGGCAGTTCTTCAAATTCTCGCCAGGGGAAGCAAAGAAGAGGGAGGGGAGCAGTGAGATTTCCCTGACGAAGAAAAGACACCAGGATTAACAAAGCCATTACACAACCGCAGCAGTAAGCCTCATTATAATGCACTTTACTCTTACGAGAGACCTCAAACTAACTGGGGACACTTGACTCATCCTTCAACACTCCCTAAAGCTCTGCTCTGTTTTTTTTTGCTGCACATTTCCAAGTCCACATAAAGACATTTTTGTAAATAAACATGATATTGAGTCTTTGTTGTTCTGTTTTGTTTCTTTTTTTGTCCCCCAAGTTAAGTTGTGCAACTTTTTTCTTTTGGGGAAAATGTTGCCTCAGAAAACAGAATGTTCTTTTAATATCCCCTCACCGGCGTGGGGAAACAAGGCAAAAGTAAACAGGACAAAGGGCTGCTGTGATTCCCATGAAATGCGTCTTCTGAGAATCTGAGCGATGGTCCAGCAGATGGCAGCACATCTACAGCTTTACCTCTCCTCTGCTTGGCCGAAAGGCAACAGCAAATCTGCGTGCAAAGCAAAGCAAAGCAAAGCAAAGCGCCCTCACATGCATATTGAGCTGAGTGACCTACTCGGGAGACCTGGACAGTGATGCTCTGAGAGCCGTACGCCACTCGGCTCACAGCTAAGTCACAACTGCAGTGACAGAATAGGGTCAGAGATGTGTGCCGGACTAAATATAGGCCCTCTGTTTGAAGAGGCACAGGCATGGTTCGAAGAACTCACCAGGAGATGTTTATGAGTCTGCAAAAAATAAACTAATAAAGCACCAGCACTTTGGATTCTTTTAAGCTTGGCCTGTTAGACAGTTTTACACTCTTTTTGGGTATATTATAGCAGATTGGGGCAGTCACACAGATCAAATTTGAGATATTTGTGGGATACTTGGAAGGAATCTAAGGTTTCTGCAATCAATGTAGCAAATTAAAGGTATTCTGATTTGTTTTGGACTATTTAAGTACTAAAAGAAGTTGTTTTGCAAGTGTTTATACGTCAGGATTCACACCCTGCATGTTGAAAGTTTTAAAACACGCATTGCCTTGCAGCAAGAATACCATTTCTTTGTAATGCCTTTGAAAGGGAGACGGAAAAAGCCGGTGCTGAGGTTGGAAGTCCGATGAACTCACAGAGCTAAGTTAAGCAGGGGATGGGTTATTTCTGTGTCTTGGCCTTTGCCAGTGCAGTTCCTCTGTCACCTCTGCCCATCTCTGTCATTTCTGAAACATCAACGCAGCCCACCCCAGCTGTCTCCTGGCAACAGGGTAGCCACGGAGACCGAGTCCTTTGGATTGCCGACCTGCAGGAAGTGATTCTGTGGTTGGACGGGGTAATTATGTTTTTTTTTTTTCCTGAAGACGACGTCTGGCTGCTTGTCAAGCCAGTGAGGAACATTCAGGAGGAGCTCCACGTGTGCAACCTCTTGGGGTTGAAAACGTGGACCACACAAAAAGAAAGAAAGAAAGAAATATGTGTGGACCTCTGTCCTTAAGTCACTTAATAATCCTGCAGACTAATTCGTTGCATCTCTCTGTCACCCACTCAGTCACATGGTGGTGAAATCTTTTTATTATGATAAAAGAAAGAAATGAAAGAAGTGACAGGAGCTTTCACGCAGGGCTTGGATATTATTGAAAGCCTGAGGGCCTGAAATAACTGCACATAAAAGGTGTGTGAGCACAGAAAAACACACATTTGCTCTGTTGCCAGTTGCCTATCAGCGCTTAGAGTTTCTTTAATCACGCATCTCTGTACAAGAGATGTTGCCAACACGTTACCAGCTTTGTTTATGAGCTTCTTCTGAGAAGAAGGTGACGTTTCCCCCCATATATTAGTTTTTACTCTTCTTCTGTGTGAATGAAAATGGTGAAACTTTGTGAAAAGGCTGTTCTGGATGAGCTCCAGTCATTTGTCAAACATCTGCTAAAGATGGGTATCGTCGCCAGAAGCGGTGAATCTCTCGTGTGACAATCATCCGGTGCAGCCTAATAAGACCTTTGCATCATGCCCAGACAGCTCTGCACGATGATATTTACAGTCTGCAGATTTATTTTTACCCACAAGATTGCTGCTAGACTATAGGGGTGGAAAAACTGAATTGGAAAATTGAATATCGGGATTTTTTATTTCACACTTTTTTTTGTCAAAAAAATCAAATATTGTAATTTTCTATCTAACCATTTTAAAAATGTATTTTTTTTGTAAAAAAAAATCTTTCTTCAAATAAATGCAAAAATTTTGAATCATTTTATTATTTTCTTATTATTATTATTACTATTTTAATTGTTTGATTTCAGGCATTATAGAAGCAGGATGTTGTTTTTTCCTAATTGAAATTAAAGGGGAAAAAAAATTGCAAAAAGATTTTCCTGTAAATTTTTTTGTTTTTTTCCACAAAAATCTCTAATATTGAAGAATCAAGAGAATCGCCACCCAAGGAAACCGCGAAGGAATCACATCGGGAAGAAAGTATATCGTCCCAGCTCTAGTAGACGGACGTTTGCACAAAAACAAGTCTTTCGCTAAAAAAAAAATAAAATTTGATTCTTTTCTACATTTTTGGGGAAGTTAACTTATTATCACACCACAGACCTCGAGTTGCAGTCTTTTTCATAAAACAGCAAAATGTTCCCGCTATTATGCAGCGAGAGCTCTTCACAGCACCTCGCAGCTCCCAAATTACACAGAGAGCGACAGACTCTAATGATCACAGCATTTAGATTCTGACTGGGTGCAGCAGGAAAGGCTAAACAGACCCAGGCCTGCCAGCTGGTTGGTTATTCTCTGCAGACACAGCACAGGAAAAGCTGCTGGTCTGATGACTTCTCTTCATATCACAGGAGGAGTGAAGAAGCATTGAGACCGTTAAGAATCACGGGAGGGCATGGCAACGGTGAGATCCGTGGGATAGAGAGGCAAAGTGTCTCTGATTCATAAAATCCTCCAAAGCTGGTAATTTATTTCCCTTCATCAAAACTATTGACTGGTGAACTATGGGCAAAGCTAAATTTGGCCTCTGAGCTTCTGCCTGTCACCATGCAAATTTCCATTCTGGCTTCAGCTGTTATCATAGATTTTAAAGTATAGATTGGCTTTCCTATTTGTAAACAGAATCTCAATTGAGCCCATATAACATGTTATGTCATGTCTGTGTACGCTGTTAAGTTAGGGGCGATATTATCAAAAAAACACATGTTTGGTCCAAATCCAGGTTAATTCTGGCACTTACGCCTCAGTTATGCCACTGGCAGGTGTTCTGTGGGCCAGAAGTGGACCAGATGTCAGCTGCCAGCCTGGATGTGGATTATAGCAAGTATTTCACAGGCGAGAAGTGTTATAATACCGGAAGCCTACCATGTGGCAACTTCCTGCGGCTGAGTTATGGCTCCAACATCATAAGTCAACAAAAATGCATTTGGACCAAATATTTTTTCCTATCTTGGCAGATACATATCGGCATTTTCTAAATGAGCATTTGGTTGCACTTTCTTTCTTTTATTTTTCTTCCACTTTCAATTTCATCATTGGCTTTCATAGAATATATTTCACACATATAACAAAATTGAATCAAATTGTTATTTAACACTCATCTTGAGTAAGTCATACATACTTTGGAAATCAAATATTAATTAACGCAGTAATTGTGTGGTGTCAAAGCAATTAAAATGATGATGGAGTTATTTAAGAAGAATAATGTGTAAAAAATGGATGTCATATCACTTGTGATGATCTCCGCCTCCAAAACTCCATGTTTTTGTTATAATATTGCCTTCATGTTCCCAAAGTTTATAAGCGAATTCCAAGTGAGATGAAGTAGAATCAATCAATCAATCAAAACCTTTATTCCAGACCCAAAGAGGTCCATAAAAAAAAACAACACATACAATAAAATACAGAACAGGAAAACCAAACAAGAAAACAAAACACCAAACAATACAATTTCTGTCCATACA
>JAVQJG010274727.1:0-10113 GCA_036024015.1 Craterocephalus amniculus
ATCAGTTTCAATGATTTAAGCCAAGATAGAAGTTGCAGAGACTGGTTGGAGTTTTTTTTTTTTTTTTTCCTTCAGCCTTGTTGCCATGGTAACCATTGTTTTGCCCTCTTCCTTCCTGCTTTGCATTCCTCCACACAATGCGTTGAAAACTAAATTGCCTTTCAACAAAGTAGATTGGAGAAGTGTAAGGAAAAGAAGAGGGTGAAGACTCGGTCAGTTGATAGATGACCAAAAACTGAAAAAGCATGGTAACAAAAGCCAAGCAGAGCTGCTGGAGTATCTTCAATCACTCATCATTTTGTATTCTAAGGGTTGAATGTTACCTGATATCAGGTAGACTGATTTTATCTTTAACTCACAGCCAGACAGCTGGGTTTTTAAAGAGCAAAGCCCCAGTACATACATGCACTGTTGCTACCTTTGTAATTTCTTAACAGCTAAAATCCTTATTGGATGCCCCACCATTGTTGCTTCAGTGCTCTTACCACACCTTTCTAATTGAGCTTTACGGCATCTTTTTATAACAGCTCTTGCTCAATTCTCAAATGTTGAGTGATTTGTTACCTCATGCTTATTTTTCTCCATTTGAGAAGGCATGTTATGCACCTACAGCAAGGCACAAACTCAAACATCCAGGTGTTTATCATAAAGAACGGCCCACATGTTAACGCGGTACAAAGTTAATATATCCTCAGTGTTAGAAAAAGCGGCATGTACTCACAGTTCTTCCAGATAGGGGAAGTTCTTGAATACATATGCAGGAAGCTCTGTGATGTTGTTCATACTCAGGTCACTGTGGAAAGGTCAAAAGAAAGAAAGAGTCATTAGTACCTTTATACCTTTTATAGTAACAGATTACTTTTGTAGTAATCTCTTTGTTGCTTTTTAACTTCAATTTTGATTTTGTCTTTTTATCATTTCACTTGTAAATAATTTCATACTTTTTATACCCTTTTATGTCTTTATGACTTTACCTGGTTATGTAAAGTGTTGGTTCTGAAAAAAAGATCATTTTAAAAAGAAACCTTTAAAATACAAATTATTTAAATTGAAAACTATCTGAAGCCCTGTACTTTCAACCTATTTAAAGTCAAGATCCAATCAAGCCAATGATATTTGCATAGTTTTATAAATTTCTGCAAACAGTTTTTTATTTTATTTTTTAAGTCACTTATAGCACATTTATGTCTTCGACCGTGCCTATGTGAACAAAAAAACTCAGAGGAAAAGGGCCATGAAAAAGACCTATTAAGCCCTAGGGATCTTCATTTTTCAAATCAACAAGTAAAGATAGGCATGTAGCAGCATGAAAAATATGCACACAGGACTTGATTTGCTTCCTCACCAAGCGTAATGCATCTTTATGCGTTTGTCATTTCTATAATTTTTAGAGAAAACAGTACAATTGTGTTCCATCATAAAATCGTAGAGGAAATAAGCTCTATGAAAAGAACAAAAACAACTATATGCAGGGAGGATAAACTCAGGTCTGGATCTCTAATCTTGATTAGCAATTCACTAACTTGCTTCACAGAAAAGGCCCCTAGATGTCACATCTAGAGAGATGGCACAATGAAAAACATGCAGGATTCACAAACGAATCCCTGCACCCCTCCTTGCCTTTTCACTCCCCAACTGGTGGTCTTAAATTTCACTGCCATATCTTTCGAACCCTGTGTGTGGCCCCTGAATCCTACGAGGATCATATTGCCCTTCTCCTCTGCAGGCCCAAATACACACACACACACACACACACACACACACAAACACACACAAGCCATAAAAAGGTGGACCCTGACAAAACCCTCATCATCCTGATGACCTATGTCCCATCTCCATTTACCTGGTTATCCAATTACCACACAGACGGCCTCAACATTTTTCATCAGCATCAAACCCCTCCTCCCGATATGTTTTTTCCTAACCTGATAACATATGTGGTAGTGTTTCCAACCACTGCTGTTGTTTTGCTGCCACTGTTTGGTCAGATGGAGGGATCCCTAACCACATTTTAAACCATTTGACGAAATCTTTCACAGACTGTTGACTGGTCTAAACCACATGCAAGGTTGGAGAGTGATGGAGGCCTAAATGACTCTATCACACTTCCTCCCCTCCCTCTGTGTCTGGCTGCTTTACTCATCAAGGTCCTGGCCTAAGACAGATTGAAGAGGACACTAAAAATGCAGCTGTGATAAATGGTGACAAGACTAAATGCTTCCACAAACAGGTATCTGTAAATTCCTATTCCATGTGTGATTTGGCTTCGTTTGAACAGAGAAGCAGGCAATTTCAGAACGGTATAAGACATGCTGATAGAAATAAATATCTGGCTGTTCAAGAATAATTGCAGCACTGAAATAAAGAGGTGAGGAATTATTTTTTGTTCCTGAAACTGTCTGAAAACTACAGACTACATCTTCTATTAAACTTAAATGTTACTACATATGTACACCTGATTACTACATGATAAGACTGCTGATCTGACCTTATGCTGGGTGATTCACATGGTAGTTACTCAATGTATCTAAGATTAAACTGAGGTTCATGAGCTACCCATACTTCTCTTAATCTTCTTATAGCTAGCAGTGTGACTTAACATAATGAACTGAAGAAAGTCTTTCAGAGCATAAACTTTATGGTGCAGTTCACCGGTTCCCAATAGAAGTTTGACCAGATGGACTAGCAGTACAGTGTTTTCACAAACCAATCAAAAATCAATTCTCAGATACTAATCGATACTAAAATGTAGTATCTAGTTAGATATCAATTAGCACAGGGATTGGTACTTAAATGCCACTTTGCCTTCTTCACAGATTCATTTTTTCAAACAGTGGCTAGCAACAGATTTAGCTACTTTTTCTGGTGCCATCGAGACTTTTGGAGGCCGACTTGAAAACATGCACTGTTTACTTTTCTCAATGAGCCATGGGCATTACATCTGCAGCACGAGTCAAATTTCCAGCATGAGGACAACTCACCTACCATGCAGCCAGAGACACAAACGTAAACAGAGGGTGGAGAGAGTTGTGCGTTTTCTAGCGGGAAATTTCAAGTAACGGTTCACTCGCCCTCGTTTCCTGTTGTAATAAAAGGAGCTGCCTCCAACAATCAATGCCGAGCTGCCACACTGAACATTATTAACCGTCACCAGAAAGAAATCTTTAGGCCGCACTGAAGCTTCTGAGATAAGACAGCTCGTTTACTTGCCCCCCACTCCAGTGTTTAATTTTTAACATGCTTAAGGCCCATTTATGCTCGACGCAGATGACGGATACGCACACGCACGGAAGGTTTCGTCCGTCTTCTGCGTCAATTTCGTGTTTCGTTTTTGGTGCGTTTTCAGGCTCCTTGCGCATCCGTCATTCGACGCAGACAGTAATACCACCGGAAACCGCGGGGTCAGTGTTGAGCAAAGTGGAGCAGAAACAAACCAGGGAAGAAGAAGAAGATAAACAGGAAGAGGAGAACCGTAGAAGAGGAATGAAGACGGCGAGAAAAACATTAGAAGTTGCACAAGCTTTATATATAAAGCTCTACAAGTGTTCAGGGTGTGCTGGTGGTTAGAAACAACTTTATAGCAGCGCGTTTGTGCCGCCAATCGATGTTTGAATCTAACGTTGTATCACGGAGTTCACAATAAACCCAGCACTGCCGCTTAGCGGAGGTTAGTCGTAGCAACAGAAACGACGCATGGAAGTATGAAGGCAGCGACGGATGAACACGCTTGGAACGGACGCCCCAAATTACGTCCGTCAGGGAGCATAAATGGGCCTTAACTGTCAGAAGGAGGGGGAAAAAAGAATACAACAAGTGTGAGCAGTGAATAACAAAAGAGCAGCAGGACAGGGGTTGCATGAAAAATTAATGAATGGAAGACATGGTCATGACAGTCTCTGAATTAATAATAAAAGAATGAATTCCCTTCATGCAGAGGTGTTCTCTGTCTCCAAGAGTGTGTCAGGTGGTGGTCTGTGCTGTCCTCTAAGTCCCCGAGAAGGTCTCTTTCATTTCCCTCTGTCAGCATGCCACTGTACCGGGACCATTTCGTAAACTTGACATCCTATCACACAATGTAAACATGAAATGTGATACACATACTGTAATGTTGTGACTTCAAACAGTGGATTTAACATCACTGCACCAGTTTCCCTAGCAGCTGAGTCTGGTGGACATGGATGAGAAAGACAAAGTTATTCAATTTGCTTTGAAGTGGAACTTATTTCTACACCTCCCATCAACAACTGACCTCAAGTTTGCTTTTATTCTGGATGGGATGCTATTATTTTAAAATGTCAGACCAAATTTTCTTAAATACATTATATACTCAAGAGGTAAAAAAAACCTGGTTATTCAAAGTTTTTTTCTGACCAGCTGTAGTCATAGCCTGTAGTCTTTGCTTGCAAGAGTTAGGTAATATGGAAAAAGACTCCTGGCATGCAAGGGTCAATTTAGCAAAGTGCTATTTTGTGCCATATGCCAGTTGTAATAAAGCACTCTGCTAATATAGAGCAGTTTACCATATTCATCTAATTTTTTTGTACTGTGCAAAGCAACAAACGCCGTAACTGACATAGTTAAAGGCGCTGTACCTGATATTATTTTAAGCTTAAGAAAATTGGTTTCTACACCATTTTAGTTAGTTAAAGCAGCTAGTTTTTAGCTTTAGCTTGACGCTCTCTCGGCCAGTGGGGTTAACTTCTGGAACTTCCCGATTAGGGAACGAGCTCTTACTGGCTGATTGGAAACTGGAAGTTCTAGAAGTAAAACCCATTGGCAGACAAAGAGCATCATGCAAAAAACAAACTTCTTTCTCTAACTATAATGGCCTTTTCCTGCAATGGTGATAACACCATGTCTATTTGTGAAGATTTTACATGGATTTTCCTGAAAAAAAACAACAAAAAAACAAGAAATAGACAAGATTTGAAAGAACAATGGAAGTCAAAATAAACACTAAAGTGTTTAAATGAATAAAAAGCTGAAGCACTGTTTGGTTCGGCCAGTGCCTCAGACACACTGCAGACATATAACTACCAATGTGAAGTTGTTGAGCACATCTCTGTGCTTTGAAATGTTACACTTAAAAAGTACCTAGGGTGTTGGAAATTGATATGAAGAACTGCTGACTAAGCATCAGCATACTGGCAAGTCATAAGCTGTTTTGAAATATTTGTATCTTCAAATGTAAAGAGATATTGGTTCGAAAATAGTTTAACAAGGATCGTCAGAGTCACTAGGGTTCGGGAGACTTCATGACAGTCTGTCCAATAATTATTTGCATAGTTCAGTCCGGACCAGTTTCTGTTCACAGCTCAGCTGTTCTGTGTGATATGGCGCTAATTGTAGATAGACGGTTTTGTTTGAATGCTTCACAAAAAACAAAGTGATCAAAGGACGCTCTGGAGAAAAAGCATGGAGAACAATGGGTATGAGGAGATGAAGACGGATGAATATGGGAGAGGACATTTTCTGCAGAAAGAACATTTCCATGCATACAACATTTGACTAAAAGCTCATTTGGTTGATTAATCAAGGTCATCTGGATGTAATTCATCGGCACTGTCATATTGACACTGATACTGATAATTGATTTGACAAAGATAATTATCAGCAAAATGGCTCTTGTGTAACTGTGAGTGAATAATGGGCACTTACTGCAGTTATCCAGCCTGTTGTTAGCTCCACCATACACCATACAGCATGCTTCTCTGAACCGTGTGTGTGCTCCTGCAGCAAACTTATCAACTTCCCTGCCTCAGTGGGGTCCCATCACTTCATATCCAGCCATGCAAACCTGTTAAATAATATAACGAATCCCAGTGGCAAATCCTTGGCCATTACTGTCCTGTATCACATCAACCCCCCACCCCTTTATTTTAGTGCTGCAATCTCTCACCATGATATGCATGTCATCCTCTACCTCTCATCACACCTCCTCTGCCCCGCTTGTCTCCCTCTGCAGTGTGTACTGCAGCAGCTGGATGAAAAATGGACTAGAAGTGGGGGGTGGGGGAGAGCTGGTGCAAGGTTGCCAACAGAGGCATAACAGATATACACATTCACCTTCAGACACAGTGTGGTGGCCCTCTTTTGAGATTTTCTGTGCTATTGCTATGGGTCGCTTAAATCAAGCACTCTTTAGACAACCGCTTTGCAATTTTATAAGGGGTTTACACACAGTTTGTAGATTTAATATACTCCTTTTTATTTAAGTCTCAAAACATTCTGAGTCACTAAAAGGCATTTTGCATTGATGTAGTCATGATGCATAATAACGACATTTTGAAAAAGTAAAAGAGATAAACCACGAGTGTCAGGTTACGCACAATAAATCCAAATGAATCACACTTGCTGTGAATGTGCCAATAAAACCAACGCTTACACAAGTCATGGTGTTCTGGCTATTAACGCCTGAAATCCAGAATGAATAGAAACAATCTAAAAGGGGAAGGCAAAGTGCATGTAAGGTGTGTGAAATGAGGAGCAACCGGGGGAAACGAGGAAGACCGCGACCGATCATTTCAGATGCAATCATAGTCATCTGTAACTGTGACTGACCGTTTTTTGTTCACAGCATGAAAATAAGAAAAACTGAAGACACAACCTTTGAACAGTCAGAGGTTTTTTTCTCTTTATGCTGCATGAAAATTGGGCCTTACAATTACATTTTTAAGAGAAGGCAGTCAGTTTTCACAAAATCTATATCAGAAGCTGGGGAAAGAACTCCAACAGTGTGTTAACAGAGGGTTTCACTCACATACTTGCTAATGACTAGGCCATGACTGCAATGCTGAACCACATGGAGTTTCTTAAAGGATATCACGGCCATTTCAGCCTTACAGTTTAATCTTCTCACATACTGTACTTGTATAAGACACATACATTAGGCCCACAATTGCACCAGTTTAGCCTCCGCTGTGAATCCATTCTTTAACCTATTTGAAATATTCCATTGATTTTTATTACAACAAATATGCTGCATAACTTGATAACTTTATAAAGATGTAAAACTACATTACTGTAAAGCAATCAGTTCAAACAACTGGAGATTAATTTGTACCAAAGTGTCAAATAAGTCAAACAAGTAGTGCACATGTTTAAGTCATCGCATAAGCAAATAAAAGGGTTGATTCTAACTATGTTCATTTGGTACGGGCATGAGAGATAAAGAGAAAGAGGGAGGAATCTTCAAAGGGTGTCACTGGAGTTCATCTCTGCATTGGACTGGCTGAGGGGAATCCAGGCTTTCTTCAAAGCACCATTGCTGGACAAGGAAAAGCACCATGGAAACAAGCGATGTGTGTTAAAATCGGGATGACTGTAATATGGAAAGGGACTAACCTTTCCTCTATCAAAAGCATTCAGAGATGCAAAGTTCATTTCACATCTGTCTTTCCTTTTGTGTCAACAAGCCCAATCACAGGTGAAGGGGTTTGAGATTCAGTCAGAGAGCATTAATTAGGTTGTCTTGTCTTTTCTAAACAAGCCAAACCATTTTGGTGAAAAAAGATAAGTTTTCTTTCCCTTTAACTTAACTGAAGGCAAGCTAAAAATAACAGGAAACCTGCCCTTGTTTAGTCGTGGCCAACAAGCCAGATTTTCTCCTGCTTTCTTTGTAGTCAGAGATTGTTTTGGGAAGTAAAACAGTGATCAATTGTTGCAACTGTGCGACGTTGTTGTCCAGACAGTTTGGTCTGCTTGAATAAAGCGCAGTGTGAAAACAAATCAGACCAAACAAACACACACAGAATGATGTGCACGTGTAATGTCCATTTGCTATGTCTGGGTATTAATAGCTTCAATAGGAGGGACAGGATTATATACAGCCAAGGAAATTCTTGCTCATCTTCAAACTGTACAGTATCTGGTGTAAGAGAAGGTCGCCATGAGTGGTGAAATCAACCAAACCCAAAGAAATAGTTCTTTTTTTCTGTAGGGAAAATATTAAAGTCCATTCTCCCATTTTAGCACGTTAATTTTGTTTATTTGTGGTTTCCAGGTTGAATTATATGTTTCTATAAAACAGTGGGTAACAGGCCCCCAGGATGTTGTCTGATGCTTTTATGATGTATTCAGTCACTGAACTGTAAACCTTGTCATAAGTATTAAATGTCTCACTGTCATACACAAACATTTTGCAACATTTTGGCTGAACTGAGAATTCCCGATTCATCAAGGTGGAAGATCAAGACTTGAAGTTTACAAATGAACTTTTTCTACTGGGCTATAGTTATTAGAAGTTGGGATATTCCACTCTGATCTTCACTATCACTTTTCCAATCTAGGTGTTTTTATAATAATTTGTATTGGAGTCTCTGTTGTAAGGCTATATCCAAATACAGACACGTTTAGCTTCATCTGTCAAACCTTTTTATTGTTCGGGCATTTTGGGAGGCTGATAATTTTGAAATCATGTTTATAACCCACACATCTTTCTTGAACCGATGACTCCATAGGCATATGGCCCATTTTATGTACAAGACCCTTCGAGGTTCTTTATATAGACCCAACAACAAAGTGAATTTCAGTGTACTTTCCATACTATAGAAGGTGCTGACCATGATATGACTTTTACTGTAAAATCTGTTGGAAAAAAAATCTACAAAGATGTATCCTTTATTGCTGAATTTTCCACCATATCTTCTTCACTTCATATGTTTCTTCACCTTGCACAAGTGTAAGTGACCATGACATTGATAAACCCATTATAACCTTATGTGTTTGTGTGTTGTTGTTTTTTTACTGTGTTTGCAAAAAAATGTTTTGGTACATTCCTGTGGAAACAAATCCCCCTCGTACAAAAACACCCTCGATTTATTCCTGTATGGAAGCACTTTTTGCTTTATTCGGTGTGTTTTAATCAGTTAAAACTGATTAAATTTACGGTTGACAAAACAAGTATTTGGTTATGCATAGAAAAGGCATGATGAAATGCTGATGACCTCACAGCCTCTACAGACAAAAAATACAATTTATCGGGGCAGTGCTGAGAAAATAGCACAGAGGAGATTTGACTTTTTTATAATTTATTTTCATCCATGTAAAACATTTTCAGCATTTTAAGGTTCAACATATTGTCTGAATTAGCTGTGAGGTATTAGAGTAAGTAAGGCTTTCTATATGAAACCTATATTATCAAAGTACCAGCCTTTTACTGCTACAAATTATTCTGTGAAACAAAATCCACATATTTCTGATGGCAGTGCACAACAACATACAAAAACACAAGCACACACATGTTTATGTTTGACTCCAGTCTCTTGGTAGACAGCAGACTATCATAATTTGCACTGTTTAATTATCAGAAAACAGATGACAAAGCTGGGAAGTTATTGATAATGAAGAGCTGGTCTGGGCTAGTTCAGCCACAGTTACGTGTGAACCAGAGACAGACTGTTAAGCACTGAAGCCAACCCCAGATATAAGAGGTTTTAGTACAAGCTATCACAGAAAAGCAAAACCACCTTTTTATTGAGTAATTCTTCTTTCCCCAGAGACTGTGGCTGGAGCAACATATAACAAAAAAACTCTCAAGTAAACCCTCATACTTTGGGAGAATTTAGAAACACCAATTAAACTAAGAAGCATGTTTGGAGCTTGCTGGTATCACAGTGAGGACCAGCAAATGCATGAGGAATACATGCAAACACACAGAAAGGTCACACATAAAGTTTACACCAGGAACTGTTTGCTTCTTGCTGTGAATGAACAAAAACTAACCACTACACCATCCACAACATCCTTAAATTTGTTTGGAAGTGGAAAAAAAGTGATAAAATACCAGGAACTAATTGAGAGGGATATCTAATAAATTGTTATCAAATTAAATGGCAGATCCAATTAAATTGTGAAGCATTAGAACCAATTACTCTAAATTATGTGATTTCATGGTGTAAAAGTAAATTATCTACAATTCACGATTCTATTTGATAAGCCTGACATTTATTCCTAAAGAGAAGTTGTGAGAAATTTGTATTGCCACTGACTCTCGAAACTCATTGGTGGGTTTAATTAAAAGCTGCAAAAGGATTTTCTTTTAGCATCTATTTACTGATGTCCAGCTGACATCTTAAAACCCAGCAATTTGATGCTTCATAATTACTGTGTCTT
>JAVQJG010274742.1:0-16016 GCA_036024015.1 Craterocephalus amniculus
GCTGGACCCCCTATAGTTCAGCCTCCTTCATTTGGAGTCCACCAAGGCTCAATGCTGGGCCCCCTATAGTTCAGCATCTAGATGTGGAGTTCCCCAGGGCTCCATGTTTGGCCCCCTATAGTTCAGCCTCTAGATGTGGGGTTCCCCAAGGCTCCATGTTGGGCCCCCTATAGTTCAGCATCTACATGAGGAGTTCCCCACGGCTCCATGTTGGACCCCCAATGGTTCAGCTTCCTTCATTTGGAGTCCCCCAAGGGTCCATGCTGGACCCCCTATAGTTCAGCCTCCTTCATTTGGAGTCCACCAAGGCTCAATGCTGGGCCCCCTATAGTTCAGCATCTACATGTGGAGTTTCCCAAGTCTCCATGTTGGACCCCCTATAGTTCAGCATCTACATGTGGAGTTCCCCAAGGCTCCATGTTGGGCCCCTATACTGCTATGTTTGATGTTTTGGTCCTCACAACTATTATTTATATAGAAAAATGTCTGAATGCTGCGGCTCCTTCTGGAAGGTGGGAATCAGATGATGCTCGAGTCAGATGGAACTTGAATCTTTTCCTTCTTCTGCATTGTTAATCTGTTTGTCCTCCCATGTTCTGCAGCTCCTCCGAAGATCTTGGCCGTGTCGGTGGAAGGCAGCGAGCCGTCCGGGTACCGGGCCCTGTGCCGGGTCCAGGGATCCCCACTGCCGGACGTCCAGTGGCTCTCGCCGGAGGAGCTGCTGGAGGGCTCTGAGGCGGTCCCGCTGGCCCAGGGGGCGCCGTCCCGCTACCACACTGTCAGCCAGCTGACGGAGGTGGAGCCGGGGCAGCAGTACACCTGCAGCGCCTCCAACCCGCTGGGCCGAGAGCAGGCCGCCCTCTACGTCCTGCCCCCCCGGCCCCCAGCGCCTCTCCCAGGGGCCCCGCCACCTCTGCTGCTCCTCCTGTCTGTGGCTCTGGGCGCCAAGGTGGTGCTGCTGGTGGGGGTGGGGGTGTGGATGGTGCAGGGAGGGGGTCTGCAGGGATTCAGCTGCTGGAGGAAATAACCTGCAGGCTGGAGAGTTTCCCACGAAGAGAAAAAAAGTTGTAATGTTCAATCTTTTCTCTGTAAACTGGATAAATCATGAATTTGTTTTAACTGGATTATTTTAAACTGGACTGAACTGGTTCGAACTGGACTGGACTGGTCTGAATTAAACTTAGTTGAATTAACTTTTCCCATTTTTCTTTCATGTGTGCTGTTTATTCCCTCCAGATACTACTGTATAGACAAAAAACATTTAGATAAACCATGAACTCAATCAAATAAATAAATAACAAATTAATAAATAATTAATTAATTAATTAATAAATCCATTAAATGAACAAATGAATGAATGAATGGCCCCACCCCTTATGTAACGTCTCTGTTGTAAGAATGCATGAAAGTCCAGATTTGTTAAACCTGAGTCTAATATTAACTTAGTATAAATTAACCAAAGAGTTGTTTATTAAATTTGAGCTCTTTTAGGAATTAATAACAAAAATATTCAACATGAAACCTCTGATTGCAGGAAACTGATTCTCCTTTGACCGGAAACATTTATCAAAAAATCTTTACAAAGATCCGAATTTAAGAAACGTTTCAGTTTCTTAAAGATTGTTTTTTTTTTTTTTTTTAACTGTTTTTTGTGTGAAGCTGGAGAAAAAAACTTTCTTTCTTTCTGCATATTTCTGGCTTGTAGAAAATAAAGAAAGACAGAAAATGGAGATATACCGGGCTCATTCATCAATTTTTAATTAGTTAACAATAACACACATAAAATATTTCCACGATATAATTCATGTTTTTCTAACCACTACATTGAACAAACTCACAGGAAATGATATCACCGTGTACATAATCTGAAATTACAGTTGAAACCCTCACTAGTCACCCTTCTTAAAGCCAAAACTACTTAAATCATTACATATTCGCTGAAAAACAGCAGTTTTTGTTGCAATGCTGCCGGCAGAAATATGATGTGAAAAAACAGCAGGATGTTGTTTACTGACTGAGACTGGAATTATTCTCCACATAATGAGTCATTTCTTTGTCTAACACGCATATTTTCATTCTTATGCTGTGATTTAAACAGAAGTCACACATAAAGTTTCCTTCCTGCAGCCTGGTGACTCACACTAAGAAAAAAAAAAGAAGTATTTCATCGTGCTTTCGACAGAGCGATACGCTGTAAAATGTGTGTGAGCTTATATTAAACCATGCTGAGACACATTTTCACCTGCAATCTTCCGGTAAAGCAGATTCATCCAAACTTCCCACCAGCTGTTACTAACTTCACATCCTTCTCATATTAAAACAATTCAGGTTTTGCAGAATAAAAGTTGAGGAAACGTCTGAGTTTTTTCTCATATTGAAATTTGATCCATTTAAATTTACACGTTAAATATTCTGTTTGGCTAGGTTCAGGACAACAGTGTTGCTTAAAAATCATTTATTTTATTCCTGTTTGTTTGCTATTACTCAGTTAATTCTTCTCATAATCTTATCCTAGTAATTTTCATGTAACTGTTAATAAATGAAGGTATAAAATAATGACACAAAGGGTTAAAACGGGGTTAAATACAGAACATCTAGTGCATGTTGTAAAGGTTTCTCTTGCTCACTGAGTTCATAAATCAGACTAATCTGCACATGCAAAACAATTTCTAGCTAAACTTGTAAATTGTTAAAAGCTTGATTTCCAGTTAATAAATCAGGTTTATGCTAGGGTTGGGAAAACTGAATCCAAAAATAAAATATCTGGATTTTTTATTTTACAATTTTAAAATAGGTTTTTATTTTTTGTTTAAAAATCTATCTTTTTTCAAATAAATGCAAAGAATTTTAAAAATCTTTTTTTAAAATTAATTTTTATTATTGTTTGTATTTATCTTTTTTACTTGTTTTGTTGGGCATTATTAGCAGAATGTTTGTCTGGCTGCTGTGTTGGTTTTACCTAATTGACATTACCAAAAAGAAACATTTGCCTCTACTATGTGCTCATCTCTTTCTCTAAAAGATGACAAAGCTTATAAAACCAGGCATTGCTCGGCTTTAAAATGATTTTTAGCTGTTTTTACAGACGTTGACCCGTCGGAGCTGCTGGAGCTTCAGAACAGCAGCAGCAGTGGATCTTTGTAGCAGAGAGGACGCAGGGAGTTGCAGCACTCCTCATCGCGCCAGCGACAGTGGTCCTTGTCTTTCACTTTTAGAACGGCACATTGGCCTTTGTCCACCGAGCCCGGCTCATTTTTGTCCCAGTTGGTGTACTGGAGAGTAGTGTCGAAGAGCCAGTACCAGTTCAAGGTGGCCGAGCTGCGACGCGTGCCGATCCAGACCTGGTCCGGGGGCGTGCTGTCGTCCTTGGAAAGGAGGTAGCAGATGTGCTTCTGACGAGATTCCTCCCAGAGACTCACCATCTGCAGACCCTCGTTCCTACAGGTTGCCACTGATTTCTGCCAGCTGCCTTCAGTTTTGGGGACTTTCATGACCTCCGGGGACAAGGCGCAACCCCTGTGATCTGATACAAAGATAGAGAACAAACTGTTAAAAAGAGAAAAAAAAAATAATAATGGTTTGTTTTTTCATTTATGGGGTCATGGTACCAGCAGCCAGATCATAACTGCACCTCCCCACCCCCCGACAGTTCAGTCTCCTGTTGACTGTCTAACCAGCCAATCACAGGGCAGCATCTAGTGATGTAGGAGGACATTGTGAGGAGGACTTCCTGAAGTTCAACCTGAGCATTAGGATGAGAAAAAGGCGATTTTTTCTGTTTATCTAGAATAGAAGTGTAAGGGGGCCCAACACGGAGCCTGGGGGAACTCCATCCACAATTTTTTTGCGTTTCTGCATAGGCTACTCTTTTGTTGCTTTGTTCTGCTTGGTTGGCTGCAGGTCAGCATCTCTGATGGGCTCCAGCAGGAACCCTGGGGGCTCCTCCTGGAAACTGACGCTACACAGACTCACCAAAACCGGGCAAACTAGTCTGTTGATTCCCTGTTCCCCCAAACTCATACTCTGCACTGGTTTTCCCCCTCAGAGTCCCCTCCTGAGCCCGTTGCCATGCACCACAAACAGTTGGATCATCACATATGCAGATGACGCCACCGTGGTTGGATTGTCCGAAGCAACTCATGTAGGTGCTGTCAGCAACCCAAGCCTGAATGTCCACAAGACAAAGACGTCATCACGGGCTTCAGAAGCGCAGAAAAGCCCCACACCACTGCCCCATAAATGGAGAATGGCAAGAAACTGTCCACCATCTCAAGTTTCATCTCTGCAGACCAGTCCTGGACCTTCAATCCTCAGGGATTGAAATGTTTCTATCAGTGTTCCCACCCTGGAACACCTGTCCATGTCCTGCTGCTTCAGGAAAACACCCCGTCCACTTCCTGTTGAACCCACTGCCCTCAGATCGGTCCAGTTGTTATACTGAAGTACTGCTTTTATTTGTTTCTCCACAGTGCAATGAGATCGAAACACCACAAAAAACCACCCAGTACCAGAAGATCCCCATGAAGAGGACCACCAAGTTCTGGAAGATCCCCATGAAGAGGACCACCAAGTTCTGGAAGATCCAGATGAAGAGGACCACCTGGTACTAGAAGGTCCAGATGACCAATAGGTTTTACCCGTCACACCAGAACCGTTAAACATATTTTACAAACCTTATGAACTTCATCTCGGAGGTGAGGTATAAACACGGCGTGACTCCTTACCCGGGTAGGAACTGATGGTCGGTGCCGGGTGTCCGAACCACGTTTCCCCCACTTTCCCCATGTAATAGACTCCCATCTTGGAGGACTCGTGCCAGACGACGACGTTTACAGCAGGCACAGGGATTAGTTTGGAGGTTTTATAGTCTGTCCCCTTCAGGTCCTTCCATTCTGCCTTGGAACTCTCCAGAGCATCTTTTCCCACGTGGATCCCGTCTGTTTCGTCTTTGTCGACCACAATGACAATATAGTTTTCATTCGCTGAGATCTTGGTGGCCACGTAGCAGCTGGCGAAGTCGTCCTCTGAGATGAGGGTGAGGAGCAGATCCTGCCGATAGAGGAGGGCCGTGCCAGACGTCTCCACCTCAGCTGAATCCGGGTTGAAGGCGAGCGCTTTGTCATCCAGAAGGACAAACGCCTCGCCTTGTCCAGCCAAGGCTGGAGGAATGGGGAACTTGGCCTTGGCATTTCTGGCTGGTTGCAGCATGGCGTACAGCAGCCCACAGCTGCAGAGAAGCCGGGCGGCACAGGGGTGGGCGATGAGTACCGCCACCGGGTGGTCGGCTTTAACTTCTTTCAAACTTTCCTTGTCTCTTATCAGGATCTGAGCCACCTGTCTGTAGTAGAGCTTCATTGTCCTGGTATCTGCACCTGTAATGGTCACTGAGTTCTCCTGGTCCGTGTTAACGATGATGAGTCTGAAGGGGCCTCGCTCATGAATGCTGGAACCATTCCCATTAACATCTAATTTACTGGCGGCTGCTGAGATTTGGTAAATGGGAGGGATGAAGTACTTTGTGCCGAGTCTATCGGTCGGTACAACCAGGGCTGACTGCATGCTGTTGCTTCGATTGCTGAAGGCTTGGACCACGATGTCTTTGTCGCTGGTTATCACGACTGTCTCATAAGAATTGTGGATTCCATCTCCAGAGACCTCTAACTTCCCGAGCTCCTTACGTACATTTAAACTCCACGTCTCTTTGTCTAATAAAGTCCAATTCCCATTGAACCAAACATTAGTACCACTGTTAAGGGAGGTGATCCAGACTTTGTTTTCTGAATCATCGGGATGATAGTAGGCGATGTTCTCCGGGAAAGCAACAATGAATTCCCGACCGGTGTAATTTTTAGGTGGAGCTTCTGTGGATTCTGCAAGAAGAAAGAAAGAATTGTCCAGAGTTTGTAAAACGGTTTTATCTCACAGTCATGTCAGTGATCTAACACATTTACTATCTGCTGCTTGTTTTTTCTCATAATTATTAGATTTAAAGTAAAAACATTTTGAGAATCATAGTTTTATGAGCCAAAAGTCACTTTTACTGAAGAAAAGTAAACTATAGAATAAAATGAATGGCCCTTATATACTCCACGGGAATTTGTTCTCATTTTCTAAGCTCCAAGAACAAAATGACATAATCTTTTTCTCGGCGGACGTGACTGAGGAAACTTCTGGACACATCGGGCTCTCCGAACTTTGTCCTCGCGGTGGGAAGTGTAGTGTGATTGGTGGGCGTAGATAAGGTGAGGCAGCAAGAAGGACGTGCTGACGTCACATTTCTACTGATGCAGGATGATGAGCAGCTTTAACTAACAGCTGATGGAGAGAAAGTACGGAAACATTTCCACACAAGGGAAAAACAGACAGGTTTAGCTAACAAGTTTCACCTAAAATAAAACACAACCGGTTCATTGCAAATAGAGACACTGACCACCTGTGGAGTATGAAATGTCCTGTGAAAAACAAACTTTTTTCTCGTTCTTTGGGCCTCGGGAACAAGAAAAAGTTCCTTGCTACTTGTGGAGTATGGAACATGCTTCAAAAATGCTACTTATAAAACAAAAAATACTATTTTATGACTTTATATCTCTTAATTACACAGCTCCTGCTGCGTTTCTTTCGCTTAACTTCAAAGGTGAAATTTCATGTTGAGCTGAGAGAAACCCAACGGGTGCTGAGGTGTGGTGATGTACGAGTTTACCTGTGTTCAGAGCTGCAAACGGCAGCAGGAGGAGGAGGAGGAGAGGTGGGGGGGACGCCTCGGGACTCATGCTGCTGGAGGGGGGGGAACATGAATTAATTACTACATTAATTACATTAAAACTCAGCTCAATTTAATTTAATTTATCAAGTTAAACAATTTATTTATGAAGTAAAATTTAAGAAATAATTATATTTAACGGAATCCAATCAATTTAGTCAAATTATAATGTATCTAATTGATAATCAGATAATCATAATTTACTCAAAACCAGCATTTTATAATGAAGAACACCAATTAATTTAACTTGATCAAATCTTATTAAACTTTATTCTGTGTTATGTGATTTATTCCATAAGATTTAATACAATGTAATGACATTCACATAAAACACAGTAACTGATGATCAATGCGTTTCACATACTTAATGAGAATTTGCAATTCTTGGCAAAAAATACATTTAAAATACAAAATCTTACTTTTTGTTGTACATAAAAAGTAGTAAGCTTTCCAGATTATTCATGTTTAACAATATAGAACTAAATATCTGTTTTTACCAAACATCAAGTAATGAAAATTAAAGATAACATGATTGAGAGGATCAGGGTTTAACAGAAATGTCCCAATGAGACGTAAAGCCGGTTTCATAGTATGGAATATGTGGAGATGGGAGTGAATTTAAAGAAGAAAAAGGAAGATAATTCAGACAACATTGTGAGACTTACCTGCTGCTCAGTCACCACCAGGCTGCATCCAGATGCGTCTTCTGCCTCTTTCTTATGAAAACAGCCCATTTATGAGCCGGGCTGAGGCTTATTTGGAAGATGTTTGCATGAGAGGCTTATCTTTGTCAGCGAGGTGGGGGCAGAGGGGTAGCTCCCACTTTCTGCTCCTAAAACACTATCAAAGGTAGGGCGGGTGATCCTGGAAAAACACCTCCAGGATCAGGTTTTATATTCCTCAACCTTCACACCCTGACTGCATCCGATTCAATAAATGCTCTGACATCATATTTCGCTCACCTGTGGGGCTAGCAGCGTTAGCCAGGATGCTACATTAAAACCATGAGGAATATCATGGCAGAAAAGGAGCAGATATGAAGTCAGTGAAGAAAGTTTTGGGGAAAAGTTGCTGCAAATGAAGAAGCTGGAGGAGAAGAGGCTGCAGGTGCATGCCGGACACATGACGGGTAAGAAAGCATCTCTGACTGATGCAGAGAAACATGCAGAGCCGGCGCCTCATTGGGACAAATGTGATGCTTTCACTTCAATACTTTTTTATATTTATTATTTATTTAAATACAAATACTACTCTGTAAATTAGAATATGCTGGAAAACACATTTTATTTACTAAGTACAGATTCAAGAGCTTACTTTCAGAGGCCTGACATTTTTGTTTTAAAAATCCTTTTTTATTGATTTCAAGCAATATTTTTATTTTCTGAGTTTTTTTTATTTATGTTTTCTGGGGCTTCAAATCCTGATCAGCAAAATCTAAACCAATAAAATGAAATGTATTGATTTGCAAACTATCTGTCTTTTTATATGTGTACATTTCATGTCTGAAGTTAAGTTACAGCTAAGACTCGGAAAATCAGAATATCCTGAAAAAGTGCTGCATTTCTGTAACTTAGCCTCAAAGATAAAATGCAAACATATGTACACAAATAGTATGCAAATCAATACATTTCACTTTGACTTTGTGCACTTGGTCAGCACATGGATGCTAACTGTCTGGGTAGACACCAACCTGACTCAGCAGGGAGTTTTACCTGGAAACACTGAAGCACAGAACCGCCATGACAGAAACATCCAGGCCACAGATGAAAAAGTTTGATTTGCTTCTTTAGGGATTATTACCAAGCGGAGAAAGATCAAAAACCACCCAGGCATGTCGCTGCTTCTCTGCTCTATTTGTTGAACAATTCTGGCAATTTCATGTCTTTGGATTACGATAAGGGGGGGTGGGGTTATAAGTTCTTACTTTATTCTGCTCCTTTCAGACGTAATAATAGTGTTGTTGGGATTTTTATGTGTGTTTTGTTTTTTCTCTCCTTACATTATTAAACCAACCAAAAAAGAAAAGACGAGACAAACCAAACATTACAGAACACATGATATTGGACTGCATGAACTCACTTGTCCAGCAGAATAAAGAATTATCTCCATCTGGTAGCTCCGCCCATGGAAACCCTCCTTTCCTCCTGGTTACTCATCCTTTTTGCAAATAAAGCCAAACTAGCATCGTACTGTAGCTTTAACACATATCGGCCACAGAGACTTTGCTGAAATGTTAATAAACTGTGAGCTTTTAACATTCATTCCTTTCATAACTATTTACAATATGTAATATAAAAGATTAAAAATGTAGAAATGTAAATGTAAATGTAGAAGAAAGTTGAAAAGAAATGAGGGATTTTTCTCTAAAACTTCATGCATTAGAGAGGGCTAACATCAAACTACAGGAGCTTAGAAAAAAACAAACATTTCCCTGTTTCCTGAACTTTAATGTCGTCTGACCAAATCATGTTTGTAGAAAATAAACAGTCATCTACTTTCTGCATTTTAAACCCATTTATTGATATATTCATCACACATAATCCACAAAATGATTTATAATAAAATAAAACAACAACCAGGTGAAAACATGTGCTGAATAATGAAGAATCATCCAAACTAACCCAACACAAATCAAAATATCCTTTTCTTTAGCCAAGTTTCTGCCTCCGGCGACATGACAGAAACATTTTATCCAAGGCAGAGTTTTACAGGGGCGCCTGGCTCCCCAGGGGGGCCCTGGCCTCCTCCATCTTCAGCTTCCACTACGGAACAGCAGTACCATGTACTGAATCATCTCCGCCCCTTTTTCTGGTTTGACCGGCAGCAACCGGATCTCAGACCACGCTGCGTGCACGTTTGAGCGTGCACAGAGCTTGTGCAACATGAAAATAAGGCGTCTCCACAAGCTTCAGCGTAATTTGTTCCCTGCTTAAGAATCTATTATCAACCTTAAAACCCAGTAAAAATGATCAATAATCTGCTTTCCGGCACTCAGACGATTAATGTAAAAACAGTGAGAAGATTAAAAAAAAGAACTTTAAACCAATTTCTTCTTTTAACAAGCAAAATATATTTAATGCTTAACAAAACTGTTGATTCATAAAGTGTTGGTAAGATTAAATGAAGCTAGGAAACACGAAAAGCTGAAAAGAGAAATTTACCTGCAGACCGTTTTGGAGAATATTTATTTATTCTTTTATTTGTAAAGTGATAAAAATAATAAGGTGGTTATCGCACCTCGCTGCCTTTAATGCCACCTCTAAAGACTTTTAAAATTTTATTTATTTTTCCCAAATTATTTAATTTATTTATGTAGCCTATATTTTCAGCATTTACATTATATGTTATTAATTTATTCAATGTTTAATTCCAGATTTTATTTATTTTTATTATTTTATTTTATTTTATTTATTCCAGATTCATATTCTCTGTTGTCAATTATAAAGGGCATTTCTTTAAACTTAAATGTTCTTTGGTTTTATTTAAAAATGGTGCAAATGAGATTTTTCATTAAGAGGCAGAACATATCAATAGAAACCTACTGTAAACTAATATTTCATCTAAAAAACATGGTTTTAATTTTGGTATTCATCATTTTAAATCACTGTTAAATGTTTTAAAGCCCAACTTTTAATCTGAAAAACAAGTTTTCATTTGTTTTGGTTGAAGATTGTTTCCTTTTTTTTTTCCCCTGACTCACAAGAATGAAATTGATTCATGACAGCAATTCTGTGTTTTTCTGACATTTGTCGGGTTGTTCTGGTCGGACGTCGGACCCGCTGGACCATTACAGCTCCAGCAGCACTGGATCTTTGTAGCAGAGAGGGCGGATGTTGCTGCAGCACTCCTCATCTCTCCAGGTACAGCTGTTGCTTTTCAGTCTCATAACAGCACACTGGCCTTCTTCCAGCGAGCCCGGCTCATTTCTGCCCCAGTTAGTGTACGGCACCGTGTCTTTGTCGAGCCAGTACCAGCTGCCGGTCTGGGAGCTGCGACGCATGCCGATCCAGACCCTCCACGGGTCGATGTCGTCCTCGGCCAGCCGCCGGCAGACTTGCTTCTGGTGGACGTCCTCTGAGAGGTGGATGAGCTTCATGCTGTCGTTGCTGCAGGACGTGATGGATCCCTGCCAGCTGCCTGCATCCTTAGAGACGTCCAGGACCTCCGGAGTCATGGCGCAGCCCCTGAAGTCTGATGGAGACAGAAAGCTCGTGTTTGACATGTTCTCATGCTTCTTCATTATTATCATTATCATTATTATTATTAGTATTTCTAAATCTGGGATGATTTCACATACGTTTCAGAACATTCGGTCATAAAGTGTTTACAGGGATTTATTATACTGCATAACTTCTGACCCAAACATGAAGCCTATGTAGAAGTGTCTCACATTGCAGTTCCCCCCTTCTCCACTAGGGGCAGCAGTGGAGCTACAGCCGCCGGTAAGTTAGCTATTTAGCCTTTTTATCCCGGGTATATTTTATGAAGAAAAAGATCGTTGCACATTGAAACAGCACCAAACTAACAGTTGCCATGCATTTAAAACACAATTCATCGAGAAAATACCTCATTTGTGCCTTTCTTTGGGCTGGGTTGCAGACAATCTGGGAGATTTTGTATCCCCCTTCGTTTGAAGTGAGCTCCTGAAAAATCGTCTGTTGAAGGGGGAGATATCCCTACCACTGCCCCTTTAACTGGGACTCCCAACCCCTACATGCGAACGCACAAAGTGGAGGGGAAGGGCCAAGGGGTGAAATAGGATTGGGACTTCATGGCAAAGGGGTAAGAGCAGTTTTACACTTTCACACGGAAAACAAGAGTCTACATCGGGGCAGCACTTACCAGATGGAGACAATAAATGAGGGAGATATGTCAGCGACTACTTTACTCCGGTTTGGGTCGGATGATTAACCGTTACTTTCTAAATAAACACCATACTAAGCAGCTCTGTAAAACATACTGATGATGTGGAACAAATAGCAGGTATTCAATGTCTTGCCTGAAATTTATATCCTACAAAGACTAATAAAATACTATTTATAACTGTCTATAAACAAACGATGCAAACGTCGTGGAATCCATTGTATCCCCTGACGGCTACCGTACTCTTATCGAGAGGTGGTGGGGGGAGGCGGGGGGAGAGTCATTGTAATCTGCAGTCTGACCATAAGATGTCACTTAAGATTAAACACTGTAGCTTTAATAAATAAAAGGAGCGAAGTGGAAATTTGCATAAAGGTTTTAATAGGGGAACATTATATATGTGATAAGAAGTTGGTCTGCAACACGATTCCACAGCAGGGATGGAGACGGTTTTAGTTTGCGACAATGCCGTGTGGCCTATGGGAAGTCATGGGTTTACCTCCCCCTAGTGGCCAAAAGTTGCACGGTACCACTTTACCTGACACTTCATGATCACATTTAGTTTTGTCTTTAAGATCAAAAGGACAAATTTCCTCCAATTAAATGTAAGAAATAAATAAATGGGAATATTTTCAGTTTTTTTGTGAGACTAAAATCTAAGTTTTATTGATATGAATGTTGAAGGTGGGCCCTGCGACAGGCTGGCGACCTGTCCAGGGTGTACCCCGGCTCTCGCCCCTTGACAGCTGGGATAGGCTCCAGCACACCCGCGACCCACTTGGATTAAGCGGTTCAGAAAATGGATGGATGGATGGATGGATGTTGAAGGTGATATATTTTTTATCATCTGTGTAAAGTCCTCACTCATAAACCAAAGACCAGGATACATGGTTAAAAAAGTTCAGTTAATCCTGCAAATCAACTGTTTTTCTGAAACTCAGCAGCTCAGACCGTGAAAACTGCGTGACTCCTTACCCGGCGTGGTGCTGATGATCGGTGCCGGGTGTGCGAACCACGTGCCACTTATTTTCCCCATGTAATAGACTCCCATCCTGGAGGACTCGTGCCAGACGACGACGTTTGCAGCAGACACAGGGATTAGTCCGGAGGTTTTGTAGTGTGTCCCGTTCAGGTCCTTCCAGTCCGCTGTATCACTCTGCAGAGCATCTTCTCCCACGTGGATCCCGTCTTTCTCGTCTTTGTCGACCACAATGACAATATAGTTTTCATTCGCTGAGATCTTGGTGGCCACGTAGCAGCTGGCGAAGTCCTTCTCTGAGATGAGGGTGAGGAGCAGATCCTGCCGATAGAGGACGGCCGTGCCGGACGTCTCCACCTCAGCTGAATCCGGGTTGAAGGCGTCTGCGCTGCTGGATCCAGACTCTGTCAGAAGAACAGACGCCTCAGCCTGTCCAACCAGAGCCGGAGGAATGGGGAACTTGGTCTTGTTGCTTCTGGCTGGTTGCAGCATGGCGTACAGCAGCCCACAGCTACATGGAGGCCGGTTGGCACAGGGGTGGCCGACCAGAACCGCCACCGGCTTCTCAGCTTCAACCGCTTCCAAACTTGCCTCGTCTGTTATCGGGATCTGAGCCACCTGTCTGGGTAGGAGAGACACTGCCTTGGAAGCTGCCCCTGAGACGTTCACTGAGTTGTTCTGGTTCGTGTTGACGATGATGAGTCTGAAGGGGCCTCGCTCTTGATTTGTGATGTTAGCGTGAATATTAGCGGCTGCTGAGATTTCGTCAGTCGGAGGGATGAAGTACTTTGTGCCGAGTCTCTTGGTCGGTATAACCACAGCTGTCTGCATGCTGTTCTTACGACTGCTGAAGGCTTGGACCACGATGTCTTTGTTGCTGGTTATCAGGACCGTCTGGTTAGAGTGGCTGATTACTGTCTGGTTAGAGACCTCTAACTTCCAGAGCTCCTGGCGTATAGTAAAACTCTGCGTCCCTTTGTTCAGGGTATGGGACGTGCCGTTGATCGTGACATCAGTATTATCTTTGAGGGTGGTGATCCAGACTTTGTTTTGGGATGGAGTGGGATGATAGTAGGCAATGTTCTCCGGGAAAACAACGATGAACTCCCGACCGGTGTTTTTTAACGTAGATGCTGTGGATTCTGGAGAAAAAAAATCAAGCAGATAACCTCAGTTCTCTTTTCCAAGAAAGTAACTTTTTCTTCTTTTACTGGTTACAAGTTTTAACTTTTTTAAAGTTTTAACTCTTCCACAACCTGAAATAACGGTAGACGGGTTGTCCTGTGAAGGTGATGCTAATGGAAGTTACCCAGCAACCCGCTGCTTCTGATGCTAGCTCAGCTCATCATTGACACCATTATCAATGAGTAATCTGATTACTGTAACATGACACCCAGAAGAATCAGTCCATTATCACATCTAGTTTGGAGAAGGGACCTCAGTGGTGACATCACTTCCTGTTATTTTCAGATAATTTAGTCTCAGTCTAACATGGCGGCCCCCGCGACTCCAAGTTAGCTTGAGATACGCTGCTAAAGAGTTTTCAGGTGGATGTTTTACTTCAGTTTCTGCAGGGCTACTTAGCTGTGCATTCAGACCAAAAGCATCAAAAGTGGCAAGGAAGCCAAAGGATACGAGGGAAAGAGGGCCGCTCCTCACGTGACCGATGTCAAGGTTAAATCTAGCGAGTCGTTTAATGGAGACGCAAAGCGGACTTTTTAACGGCGGTGAGTGCTGCTGCTGAATCTCCTTCATGCAGAGCTGCACAGGACGTTCTGTATACAGAAAAACAAATCTCAGATCATGAACACAAATCAGAATCATCTAATTAGTCACAAGCCGATTGACATAACTACAAAATTATGTAGACAATCTTCTCGCCAAAGAGTATTTTCCGCATCATAGCTAATTACCATAAAATTAACAAAGGTTCAACTTCTCACTGGTGCTGCTTTGGACGCTTTTGCCATGTTGGACGCCGTGGATTCGCGGCTGACGGTGGCAGCAGAAGCTTTGGCTGCTTAGGGCGCCTCGCTGTGTTTGGTCTGAACTCGAATTTTCAGCAGAAATGCAGCTTCTGTTAACTTTGTCTTACTAACCAGGGAAGCCCAGACCTTCCCCTCCCCAACCACATCAGCTGCTAATCCAGGGGGGTCCAGAGGTGCTTCCAGGCCAGCTGAGCGGTAGAATCCCTACATGGTGTCCTGGCTCTACCCCGACGAAGCCACCAGGACAACATCATCTGCAAACTGTTGCTGTCCATGTGAACATTGAAGTCCCCCAGCAGCATGAAGGCGTCCCTGGGAGGAAGAATCTCCAACGCTTCCTTTCAAAGACTCTCTCAGCTGCTGTTCAGTGCCCACCCGCCCGCCTAAAGGTAAGGAGGCTGCCCTCTCATCCACCAGGGTGAACCCCAACCCACAGATCAAGCCAGCGCAACGACTACGTCCACACCAGTTCCATGCCACCGGGAGCAACCCCAGAGGGGAAGAGGGTCCGGTTCTTCTCCGGGACTCGGGTTCCAGAGCCGTGAGTCCGACCACATCTAGCCGGAACCGCTCCGCCTTGTGCACCAACCCACCCTCGCACAGCAAATCTAAAATTCTTGGAAAGTTTCGGCCTCTGCGCAGCTCGGTATGTTTCAGCAACAGACAAACATGAAAACAGTTTCATTCTTTTAGAATAAATAAGAGCAACAAAGGGATGAAATGTGGCAGCAAACCGAGAATCTTCCTGCAGAGAAACTTGGAGAAGCTCTGATGACGATCTGATTGGTTGGATGATTTTACCTGAGTTCGCTGCCAGCAGCAGCAGGAGGAGGAGGGGGAGGGGGGTCGCCTCAGGACTCATAGCGCTGGCAAACCCGACCAGTTGTTCCAGGAAAGCTGCCAGAAAAACACTTTTATTCACCTAAAATCCCGATTAAATCCAACCTCCTGTCACGATTAACGCCATAGACACCAACATAAATCATTTCATTTAGTTTTCTGTTAAACAGTTAACTCATTCTGCTCCTACGAGAGCCGCAAACCAGCAGGTTTTCAATGTGACCGGGAAACATTAACACCCTTTGTCCATCGTTTTACTTTCATAACATTTACAGAGTTAATGAAATACATTTTAATATTATTTTCACTTTTTTTTCCAATAAATATTTTATATAATTTCATATATTATTAAATACATTTTTCAACTTATAATTCTAAAATGTAATGTATTTATAATTTGTGCATTTATTTTTATAGATTTTAGTTATTTTATTCACAGTTCAAAGTACTTTAAGGATTAAAAATAAAATTAAAGCCGCAAGCGGCGATGGAGGCCCTCGCACCTCTGGCGCCGCTTGGCCTATTGCACCGCCCCGTCCACCAGCATCTCCCTCCCCACATACCACATGGCCAACAGGCTCTTTCC